>CAIGRB010125162.1:0-20478 GCA_903798255.1 Fraxinus quadrangulata | reverse complement strand
CGTGGCGAATGGGGAGATAAGCATTCTTACTGCGTGACACAATGAATGTGCTATGTGAGGGGTATGGACACCCTTATATACATATATTATATATACCAAACATTTTTCTCAACCCAAATCTCGATCCTAAAGAAATAGTTTGTTAAAAAAGCTTTACAAGTTAAATAGTTTGTTTTATATATATAAAATTTTATTTTCCATTAATTTCTTGATTTTTCTCCAACTTTAACATCTTATTCTCTTGATTATTACCATCAAGCAATGGTTTCAAATCGAATTGGTACTGTTTGACTCATGGGCCTTTGATTTCCGCCATTTCAAACCATTCAATTTTTCTAATGATTAAAAAAAATGGGAAACTTGTAAAAAATCTGAGTCGATCTCTCTACATTACTGTCTCAAAAACACAGTATCAGCCCATGTTTGATACACATTAAAATTTTTATTTTCATTCTTCTATTCATTTTCAACCACATATTTTTCAATAAAATAATATTTTCCATCACATTAATAACTTTTCCTTCTTTTTCAACCACGCATTTTCTATCAATTTACTATTTCCAAATATATTCTTTCAAAATAATGTGTCAAACACACATTCAATCAAGATTTTGATTGATACTTTGTTATCTCTTAACCAAAAAAATCAATATACCAAATAAACACACTCGCTTTCTCAATCAAATTTATTCAACCCACAAAAATTTATTCAGACCCCAAATGGAATCTCGAACTCTATTTCAAGCTTAAAATTCCCACTGCGTTTTTCGCGTTTCAAGATCCATTTTTTGAGTGGAGGAGGGCTGTTGCTTTTCAAGGACGGTGAGAGTTTTAGAGAGAGATAAGGAGAGAGAATATATGTATGTATGCATGGTGGTGTGCTTATATTTGTTTAGTTACCGAACATTTTGCGATGGGTCCTATTTTTAAAGAGTCTTGTTTGGTGCATTCACAAGTCCGTGCCAAGCAAGACATGGGTGGAGCCCGCATTATTTATTTATTTTTAAATACATATAAGGCTCGTCCATTTGTGAGGGGTCTATAAGAACCCTGTGAAACATTTTTCTGTACACATGGTATTATTCATTTTTTAATATGTGCCTCGCCCTAAAGGTATGTACCCGCCTCGGAGAAATTCCCAAAGGTACTGGAGAAATTCTGACAATACAACTGATTGAAATACATGATTATATCCTTAGGTTCCGTTTGATTGCAATGTGAAATTTGGGTGAAAATAAAATGAATTGTAGGAAATTGAATTTCATATAATTTGTTTTAATAGGAATTGTAATTAATTGTAGTTGATTTGCATAATTTTTCATCTGAAAAATGTTGAAAGTTTGGTATCCATTTGGTTTCGTTTTTCATAGAAATTATCTATTAAAGTGATAATTTATTTTACCATTGTATAAAAATTGTCAATAAAATTGATAATTTCTTTTACCATTGTGTCTAAAAAATTTTCCAATTGCCAAAAAAAAAAAAAAGGTAATCTGCAAAACCAAGGAATGTAGCACATGTGAGACAAAAGAAAGAAAATGAATTCTATGGAAAAAAAAATGGTATCAAACAATCTAAAAGTGGGAAATGGAATTTGGATTCCATTTTACATGGAAAAAATTGTCAATCAAACAGGTCCTTAGTGTTGTAGTATCTGTAAGTAAAATAAAGGAACAACAAGAGAGAACTTTTTTTTTTTTTTGACAAGAAGATGAAGTTGGGTGGGGGTGAAAAATAAAGTTTTAAAGATTTGAAATTGTAGGTGGCACATATAAATAATTTGGATTTAATTTATTAAAAAATAAAAAGTTTGGATATTGAAATCACAATTATTCATTTTTAATTTTGACATTTTTTACTATTTTTAGTGGCAAATCTGACGGGTCTTGATGACAAGGGGAGTTTTCGTACAAATGATTTCAAATAGGAAGGTTTTTCTAAGATTTTCAATAGGTAAGAGATATATCGTATATGGAAAAGTTTATAGGGGATTTTCTATTATTAATCCTAAAATACAATATTGAATTTTTTGTGAACAAAGGAAACAAAACGATATTAATATGTTGAAAATTCTTAATAACAGCTCGTTGAGACTTATTGAACTTGAGACCCTAGTTAATTTTTTTTTGTAAATTTCAAATATAATTCTTGATATTTAAAAACCTATACTCAATGGTAGCTTATCTAAAACATTTCATGCTTTTCATGCATTTTTGAATTTTTTGGACAACAAATTTTGGAAGTATATGACGTTAACATATCAAGATTTGAGTTGGTGGTTCGGTATTGTGAATGGACTTTAAATATGAAACGTATAATTTATAAAGGAAAGAAAATAATTTTGAAGTAGGTATTATGCATAATTTCTAGTTTGATGGGTGAAATAATGAGTTTTTGCTAGAAAGTAACAAATTTTGTAGACATCATCATACAAGTTGGCAGGCCGAGTCTCGAGTTTGCTAGGCAAATATCTAATTTATTTGGTAAATCTCAAGTTTGCTCTGCAAAAGTTAAGTATGCTAGATAATATTGAGTTTGTTATGCAAAATTTTGAGTTTGTTCGACTACCTAATTTCAAACGCGCATAACTTTTTTATTTTTAACTCCGAATTGCACTATGTCTTTGTGTTGAACTCTAAATTCAATTATCTTTTCAATTGTTTATTATTTTCATATGAATATATGTGTAACACAAGTTGTGCACTAATTTCATTACATACTCCGCAGGGTAGCAAAATAAGGAACATGAGCATGTTAGGAAATTAAGTGCAAAGCTTTTGTTATATAGATCATAGAGCAAATTATATAGCATTTTGAAAGCTAATTGAATTTGGAGTTGAACATAAAAATGGAGTGCAATTCAGAGTTGTAAATAAAAAATTATGCACATTTGAAATTAGACGGTCAAACAATATTAAGTTCTTTACACAAATCTCGAGTTTACTTGGCGATTCTCAAATATGCTCGACTGTCTAACTTCAAACATGCATATTTTTTTAAGATTATGCTACTTGTACATAAAAATGTTATATAACAAATTACATAAAATGACATCGAGGGAAAAGATTGAATGAAAAAGTTGACCGTGTTTTAATCCTACAAATGATAAAGTGACATTTGACATTATGTAACATATTATGTAAAGCTTGATGAATATGTAATAAGGTCCATTTTTTATCTACAATTTCAAATTGCACCTTGTTTTTTGCATTGAAGTCTAAATTTAAATATCTTTCCAATAGTATATTATTTTTCCTTCGAAGATCTATGTAACAATTTTTTTACACTAATTTCCTCACATGCTTCGCGTGTAAACAATAATTAGAAATTTAAATAAATTTAGAGATCAAGGCATAAAAAGAAGTACAATCTGAAGTTGTAGATCAAAAAATGTGAACGCTTAAAGTTAAACAGTCAAGCAAACTTCAATTTTCCGATATGTGCATAGTGTTACAAATGTAGAATATTGTTGTGATAACACTGATGAGGAACCGACAACGGGACATGGAAATTACGAATTAGTCACACATGAAAACCAAGTTGAAATAACCTAAGCATAATCCCGGAATTACATGTCTTCTACAGCAAAACGCCCTAGTGACTAAAGTAAATTACATAGAAAGCATCCAAAATGTCGTTCATCAAATTGGTTTTAAGGCATAATCCAAATAATGCATGTTTTATTAATTTGAGTTATTTGTCCTCCGAAATGCTGATCCTACCGTATAACGAGAGGTAAAGTCATCTGCTTTATAACAAATCTGTTAGTCCCATTTAGCTAACATAAACACCTTTACATACGGTATAATCAACATACCTCATTTGAACATATGTACTCAACATTCAAGATCGAATGGCGCTCAACCACCACGCATACATGAATTACACACTAAACTTTCATCACATACCAATCGCAATTATTGATTGGATCAAACAAAATTACATATTTGTCCCTTAATATTTAATTCATTCCTCTTGAAAGAATGACATTTTGGTAATTATGTTTAAGAGGGACAATAATATGAGCAGACCCATGTGCACTTGCCAACAATAAAAAAATGGGATAAAAATGGGGCTTAATTTTGAAACTGAGTCAATATACATTTTGAAATTATAAATTATAAACTCGACAAATTGCCATCAAAATCTATAGATTGCCAGAAAACTCAAATTTTATTCTACAAAGTTATATATACCATTCCGGGTTTATTAATTAAATTCAATATGTTAACAATTGAGTCATAAATATTAATCAAAATACCCAACAAGACCACGCCAAGAAAAAAAAAGGGATCCGCCCAAAACTTAACCACTCCAAAAAAATCTAACATTCTCACTGAAGAAGTGTCGGTTGAGTAGACACAGCACAACAAAAATGTTTCATAGGTAAACGTCAGCGAACAGAATTTCTTAGACGATCGCACGTTGAGTGGGCATTGAGGACAGGACGCGAATTTCACAATCTATAATATACAAATAGGGTTTTGGTTTTTGGGTAGTAATTTTGGATCATAAAAGCAAGGGTCTTTTAACCTTTGTGTTAAAAAAAAAAATGCTGTTGTAATTTCAATCTAGTTTCAGGGCATATAAGTTCATTTTCTTGAAAAATTGACCATGGATGCAAGCCTTTTCATTTTTGGCCATTTTTCTTTTAAAAAATGCCTTCTTTTAATTTCCTTTCTTTGGGAGCTGCAAAATGATACTAATAGTTAGAACTGAACAACGAAACCGCTAATCACAAAATCGAACTAAAATCGCTTTTTGAAACCGTTGGTTTGGATCCACGTGGATACGTCAACGTTTTAATTTTCAATTGAACCAAACCGCTTCAAAGGGTTTGGTTCAGGTTTAAATCTTTGGAAATCGTTTCAAATCCTCAAATTGATGAAAATTTTGAAAATAAATTAATTTAAATTTTGTACAACCCAATTAAAATTAAACACTTCCAAATTAAAAAGATACATTCATATTAGTATAATCCAATAAAACTCAATATCTAAATAAAACATTATCCATCATAATTAATTAATTAAATCATACTCAAATACTCATCATTCATAATAATTTTGAATGCAAAACCCTCAAATTAGGTGAAAGTGTTGAACAACTGCTACTGAACCATATTCATCGATCGTCCATTATAATTGCGTAGAAAATTAAATTTGGTCTGTAATTCAAACTCACAAATTTCTTCTAATTATACTAATAATTTTCTCGAATTTTGGTTAAATTTTCGGGTCAGTTTATCCAGATTTTCTTATTTTTTGGTAATTGTTTTGTTCTAATTTGCTTTAGACTCCCTTCAATTTCGTGGACAACATTCTTTGTTTCTTTGTGTCTAATTTCCTGATCGAGTTACTCAATTAATTATTTATAGTTTAATTTAATTTTTAGATGGTACCGTCAATTGCTAGAATGATTTGGTATATTACTTAAATGGTCGTTTTGGAAATTTGACCAATGAGCTTTTCGACATATTATTTTAGTGAAAATTAAATGTAAATAAGTACAAGATTGTCCCTCAAATCACTAAGATAAGTTAGCTATTCAAATATTTACAATCATTTCAGAGTTTGCATTTCTTACTAGTGTCGAATTCTCAATTCTTTTAAAAGTTCATTAAGTGAAAATATTATTGTGGAGATAATATGCCATGAAACTTGGTTACATAGTAACAAAAACATTTATAATGATTCGTCAATATTTAGATAAGGTAAAAATATTTGATGATTCACAAAATGTTATACTCCATCCGACTCATTTATATGGCTGACTTTTCTTATTTTCTTGTTACATTTATATAGTTCGTTTCTTTATTGGGAAATTATTTTTTTGTTCGTCTACTAATATGCCCTTATTTAATTTGTATAATTATAACCAATTCCCTCTACTTAATTTTCAAATTATATAGATTTTAATTTACCTTCTTGAAATTATCCAAATACACACACATTTCCCTCCTCTTCGTGAAAGTATGGACAAAAACACTAATATTTATTACTTCCAACAATAATTTAATCATTCAATTTCTTTACCACTTTCAACAATAATTTAAACACCAATATTTACTACTAATTGTTGATAAGTAAGGGTAAATTAGGAAAACTCCTTGCAAAAATTGTTTTTTTAATAACATTAAATAAAAATTCTTAATTTGTGTGAAAAAACAAAATCAGCCTATATAAATGGGACAGAAGAAGTAGAAGGTATTATCATAGTTGATCTTTCTATTCATTTTTTTAATAGTTTTTCCATGTCATTTAATTGTAATCAATTAATTCATGTATAATTGAATATATTGCGCTAATTAGTTTTGACTAAGATGTTAAAATATTTCTATAATGTTTTTGCATTATAATGATTAGAACTATAAAACTTAGGTTTGTAATATTTTTAATGATACTATTTATATTTTAACGTGAAAACTTAGACTAATTATTACAATTTAACTTATTTGACATATGTTATTTTCTTTGTTAAATCGTGATTTTAAATCGAACCAAATCGAAAAAAGTGATTTGAATTCGTTTGGCATAGAAATTGAAGTGGTTGGATCTCCAAACCGCTTTAATTAATTTGATTTGAAAATTTATTACAAATAGTCCAAATTGAACAGTTTCACCCGTGCTAGTATTAGCACGTAAAAGTCAAAACACATGATTTTAGAATTTAAGAATGGGTTTGTCATAAAACTGATGTAACTATCTTTGCGCTTCTTTGTTAAACTAAAAAATAATTTTTTAGTAAATTTTGATTTTAAAAAACGGTGAATTGTTGTAATTGAAAACTTGATGAAAACTATGAATCACATAAATACGTGGTTGAAAATTAGTTTTAAAAAAAAAGTGAATTTTAAAAAATGAAAGCAAAACGAAAACTCAATAAAATATGTAGATAATCTAACTTTCGCTCTCTTTTGTATTGGTCTAACTTAAAAAATTAAAATAATAGAGATAATCTCATTAAGAGATGAAATCATAAAAATTCGATGGTAGTATACAATGATTTATTACATACACATGATGTAGTGAAATATATTTGGGTCAGAATTTATTCATCTAGATAAAAAAAATTCTCCGATCCTTTTTTGACACCTCATATATGTGTAAATTATTATATAATTTCATTATGTACAAGTAGCATTATTCATAAAAATTAGTATCAACAGTGGACCACAATAAGCTCTTGTTTAACATCCAATAAATTAAAATTCGTTTTTTCAAAATAATTTTTAACCACATATTTACAAAATAAAATATTTTGCCCCGTTAACCTAATTTTTTTCTACCATTTAACCACACATTTTTCAAAAAATTATTATTCGAAAATTCAGAAAAAAAAACTAAAATGAATGCCATAGATGGTGTACTTTTCTTGCATCATTAATTGCAAGTCATAATGGAGTTGAATATGTCCACAAACTCGAGAAACGATACTAATTGACAGATTACTAACCAATCTATTAGTCTAGGGATGCACTTGTAATAAATAAGGACGTATTTGTTAAGCTAGACTGAACAAGAGAAAATGATAGTCTCAATGTTTCTTGGACCCTGGCGCCCCTGTTTGTCCAAGGCCACATTGGCCCTCGACAAGCATAATTATCCATGTTTGAATTAAGTAATTTATACCACCTTATTTACCACTTGCTTTACATATGAATGATGTGGCAAGTGGAAGATGGTTGAATTAAATGTGTAAAATGTAAAAGGTGGTATAAGATTGTTCCAAATATAAATTCGATAAATCAAAGAATAAAGAAATGTGTGCATGTCGCAAGATTGGTTTCTTTTTAGCCATATACAATCTTGTTCAACACCTGTCAACTTTCCATCAAACACATCAACATAAGACTAACGTGGGAGAGTAACTTGACTAAAATAAAATTACAAGTTCGGTGACTAACTGATGGAAGTCTTGAACAGATGGATAAATCCAGAATTCACATCTCCAATTTCTAAATTAACAAATTTAACTGTTATACGTGCTTGGTTTAAAATGGCACAAAGCACAGAACAAAGTAAAACATATACAGAATGGTGTAACACAAACATGGAACCTATAACATAAGACTACACGTCCTACGAACAAAAACTCGTAAAAACGTCATCCCTGAAACCCAGTACTCGTTATGCCAAAAGCCAACCATTTCCACAATAAAAACCAACAATGTTGCATAATCAATCAAAACCTGAGTCTTGGACTCTTGAAGCTACTCCTTTGTGAAGTTTAGCGTACTGAGAAGTATCAGTTGTTGAAGCCAGTGAGATGAAGTCATTTCATCTGGCTATCAGGAGAAGAAAAAGAATCAATGAACCCAAACCGAAATGTGATTGTGAAAATTCAAACGATAACAGTTTGACCGGTAAACCCATCTTGAAGCTGTAGAGAGCCATCTTTCATGAGATTAAGGCTCAAGCTCTTGAACCTCTCTCGTGAGTACTGACGAGATGCCTTTCTCCAATCTGTTCCGGTTTTCATCATTGCAACGAACTCCTCGTAATCGATTCGTCCGTCCTGAAAGAAAGCGATTACAAGGGATAAGACATGAGCAATAACTGTCAATGAACTTCTACAACCCAATGCCAATTCGAAATGTTTTATAATTTCAACTTCCACAGGGTAATACTAAGGGTCATTTGGCAGGGCTTTCTGCTTTTTGTATAAGAGCTTCATAATGATGCCACATCGGTTAGCTTCTTCCAAAAGCTCTTCTAGCCACACAAAGTTCTTCCAACAAAGCTCTTCAAGAAAATGATCCAAGATTTCAAACAGGTCCAAAAGCAACTTCTTAGTCTCAGAAACAGTTTTTGAATTTTCAAATCCCCTACCAAACTGGCTCTAAACCAGATGAACTATTGTTTTAGCTTCAAGAAAAAAAAGGCAATTTCAAACAAATTCAACCTATCTATGCGATGATTGTTATGAATAGTAGCGGGATGATATATTGACAAAAGAAAGATGAGACGAGGATTGCACCCAACCTGCTTCGTATCAACTTCTCGCATAATGTCATTGAGTACACCAACATCAGTTTCACCAGATTCATCAGCTAAAGCTTCTCGAAGTTCATCAATCTCGATATACCCACTTCCATCTTTGTCAAAGAACATAAATGCTCTATGAAAGTGCTCGTCATTCTCCATTCTCTGCAAATGGATTGTGACGGAGACAAACTCCCCATAGTCCAAGACTCCATTTCCATCAACATCAGCCTATTAAACATTCACATTTTAATCTTCATCAGCACATTAGAAAGAAAATCTGGAATGCAGAACTGCATATAGTGAGATCTCTAACAACAATATTTTCTGCAATTTATAGAATTTAGCAGTTCATAAGATAGTTAAATTCATGACATCAAAGAACTTAGCATATATACACCTACCAAGAATTACTACATGATTATCTTAAAAAATGTAGATGCTCAAGTAAAACCTTTTTTTCAGGATGATATGAATATTGATTAAGAGCCATCCATACAAAACTAAAATACTGTGATGTCTTGGTGATTTAAAACGCCCTGGCATTGAAAAGGGGACTGGTGTTTATATACCAGTTAGTGTTAGTTCAACTGAAATTGATGACCATGTATAAATGGGATGGTAGAAATGATGTCTTACAAAGTTGGTGGTTCGAAGTTCAATAAACAAACTTCGAGAAGAATATGGAAGTAAATTAGGGCAAAATTGAGAAATGGAAGGTTCAACAGAAAGCTGAGTTGACTTGCTTGAATTAAGGAAACCACAGATGGGCTTGCACACTCAATCCTACTTAAAAGCCTCAAATCTTGCATGCATTAAAAAAAAAAATCAAAATTGACATAAAATAGACTCCATGTGCAGCAGTATTTCATTAAAAAAATATGACGGGAAATTTATCATTTGGAACATTTCAATTTCATCTCTGCAGCCATACAAGTATATATTGTTCTTGTTAAAGTATATATTCAACATTTATATTTTCAAATACAAAGTAAAGAGATATGATACCAACAATATCAATTTTTATCAGAATCGTTATGGAGGATCAATGAAGTGTAAAATTTATATTAATTAAGCCCAAGTTTGATGGCCTTTATTTGGCCAAAACAATGTTTTGAATAACAATTGTTAGGAGAACGTATGGTTCAAAAAGTAGGGAAAAATTTTAGGTTTACGCTTAAAATATTTTATTGTGTGAATGTGTAGTTGAAAATGAGTATCTAGAAAAAAGAGTTCTCAAATAATGGTTGTCAAACAGCGGCTAAGTTCCATTATTATGCCTCGAATAGCAGTTCTACTAGAATTTCAAAAAATTATCATGCAATGCAGTCTTTGATTATTTAGAAGGGTAATGGTTTAGCGTATATTGAAATGAAAAGAAAGCAAAGATGTTTGCCAGTGACGTGACAAGAAGTGAAGGAATTGATGTAGAACTAGAAAGATATGAAAAGAAAAAAGGCGAGAAACTGAGAAGAAAAATTAGAGAAATGGGGAGAGAAACTTGGGCGGAAATTTCAATAGGTTATATATCAAAAAATCAGTTGTCTACATTATTCAGAAATATAGACCTATTTATTTTTATGTGGACAGCTTAAAACTCCCAGCGGAAAAGACAAGTTGCCAAAATAACAAATTAAAAATATTCTAAATTAAAACTAACAACTACAGAAAGAAAATAAATCAAAATATATTTCTCGTTTTAATGCCTACAGTAAGTTCACAATGAGATCATCAGCAATTGTTGAACAGATGAAAAAGCCTGAGCAGCAGGATCTCTAAAAACAAAACGTCCGACCCTCAGTTAAAAATCATTTAAGATCTCAAAAGGAAAGTCCAAGGGAAGGATTCACATTTAGTATAAATCCTCTGGAGAATTTGGATTTGTAAAGATCATATAAAAGGAATGGAAGTTCCTATTAGAAAAATTGAATAGGAGCAGTATAATTAGAGAAGTGAAAGCTGGACAGCATGTAATCAGGACATAACAACCAGACCCCTTCAACGTAACCACGAGTCCAACTCCCACGATTAATCACCTATCAGAAATTTTAAGATCTATTACAGTTGACGAATCAAAGATTTGATTCAGTCAGAACCAAAACAAGAGAAAGGAAACAAGCATTTAGAACATGTACAAATGTTTCAACTGAAAGCAATCAATCATTGCTGAAACCACAATAATATTTATCAAGGACTTCATTAATTATTATTTAATGTTTTTCTTTTATTAGCATGAATTGAACACAAATAGAAATAAACACGTCAATGTGGTCGTAAGGTTACATGTGCCTCCCCCCAATTTAAAACTTTTGAGGAGCAAAGGAGTCAAGTTCCCCTTCGGCTACTGCACTTTCCTCATGAATTAGTAAACGAGTATCGATCCTTCATCCATGTCAAACCCCAAAAAAAGTTCAAGTTGGATTTTTCGAGTTTCAACCGTAAAAGGAAAAGGCACACGGTTTATGATGAAAGTGCAAAACATGAACAGGTATAAAGTGGGAAACAGGTCCAAAGTTGATGTGAAAACAATAACATTTACCACATCCATCAGCAATTTTATTTCTGGTTCTGCCAGCTGGGAACCAACTTTACGAAGACCAGCTTTCAGTTCCTCATATGTTACTTTCCCGTCATTGTTAGTATCCATCAACATAAACATATCTCTGATTACTTCTGCCTCTTCAACTGTCAAGTGTTCAGCAATTACCTACACACAATTTGGAGGATAAATAATCATTCGGGTATAATAGCAAAATCAAAGTAGCGCCTTTATCCACAGAGATCCTTAATAGTACACACAAAGACATGGCCCATCACTTCAAATTTAGTTGAGTAGGAGGATCGTTGTCAGAAGTTGTTTACATCTTTTTTTCTCATAAGATATTAAAATCCCTTCTTTCTGAAGTTATTTCTTCAAAAAGCAGCATTTGTATGGCAAAAACCAGCACAAAGATACAAGTGTACCTAAACAAATGTGAGATGCTTACCCTCAATGCTTTTTTCTTGAATCTATTCATAACAGAAAACTGCTTGAGTCTTGCCCTAACAATATCTCCCAAAGGGACATTTGGAGCCTTTTTCGCATTCTGTACCCATGGGTGATCTATCCCCAAAAAATAAAAATAAAAAGAAAGGAACGTGTCACTGCTGCTTCACAAAAAACATGCTGCAAAAATGAAATCTCCTACCCATTTGCATGATGTAAAAATATATGATATGCATTATACAGCAGTAGATAAGATCAAATGTCTCACAGCCCTCGTCACACTATAAGTATTATATCACGCAAGCAAACCAATACTTCAATGAACAAAGATCTTCTCATATAGAAGTCAGAAAACATTTCATACTGTCCAGAGATCTAATTGCCTCCTCCCTAAATGATCACAAGCATAAAATCCTTATTCACTCAATGCCCATATGCCAATCATTCCAATTCCCCAATATTTTCACAAAAAGATGGGTTAATCCTATTTATGACGTTAAGAAAATTTATCTTAAAACAGAATGATTAAAAGGCACGGTAAAATATTCTCTAGTGTCTTCTAAAAAATGTTACATTACATATATCATTCTCCATGTTGAAAATATCGTTTGAGATTGTTGAGTAAAGTTGATGAAGAACAAGAAAAACCAGCAACATGAATTTCGCCAAAATGGAAGGTTTGAACATGATTACGAATAGCTATCCTCAAACGATATTTGTCGTCACCGGGATAAGTGCTTGAAAGCTTCAATGGGAAATAGTTTGTAGGAGTAAACAAACCTTAATCCAAGTTTGAATCAAGCAAACAAAACTTGGAAAATGAACTTTGAAGAACAATATATAAAACTAGGTTTAATCTTTGATTTTGGATGTAAGGGAATCAATTTGATGTTTGTGATAAGTTTTCCAATACGAAAACCATCCCTATATATAAAACTACGATCACCATGCACGAAAATGTGCAAAAATAAAGTCAAAAAGGTGTGAAACTTGTCAAAACGTCACCAAAATTCAAAACCCAAAGGGCAGAAATTTGTACCGGACGATCGCCCAGTTCATCAAATAGGCCTCAGGTTTGCAAAACACTGGCTGGGAGATAGCCCAAGCCATTTTTCATTTTGGTTTCTTCTACTTCCAATTTGGTATTCACATGGTTGATACACATGCTCATTCCAAATCACATCTCATTGTATATGTTGAACAAAATTCCAACATATCCCTACATGTTTCCTCCTTTATGTGAATATAACATCCAAAACCAAATGCTGTTGGTGTATTGTTTACTGCATCTATAACTGCAAGACACTAATCAGGATGGTGAATCATTTCCTCCTTCAGCAATCATTTCTTAGAAACTAAAGCAGACACTGTATGAATATCGGCACCACCAATCCCACTCTAAGAAGATTTTCCAAGAATTTTATCATTCAAAGGTAAAAAGAAAAAGAAGAAATACTCACCAAGCACCTGCTGGGCTGTCAAGCGTTTTTTCGGATCGGGCTCCAACATCTGCCTAACAAGGCTTTTGCAACTTTCAGAAACCTGCGGCCAAGGTTCCCTCTTAAAATCAATCACTCCTCTTAAAATTGCTAGTGCAACACCCTGTTCAGTTTCTGCAGCAGACAATAAAATAAACTACAAATATCTGAACTAGATAAAACTTCGATATAACCGCAAGTAGATATAACTTTTAAGAGGTAAGGCGGCTTCATGGTGAAAAACTAAAACTATACCTGCCCAAAATGGAGGAACTCCACATAACAGAATATAAAGAATCACACCGGCACTCCATATATCAACCTCCGGCCCATAATTTCGTTTCAAAACCTCTGGCGCCATGTAGTAAGGACTTCCCACAATCTCTGAGAACCTCTCGCCTGATTGAAAGTTATCAATAAATTAATCAAGTTGGGGGAAAAAAAAAAAAGAGAGAAACAGACTACTAAACTCCCATAGATAATCATGTGATAAACACTTAACTTGAAATTCAAATTAAAATCTCGTCCAGATATGATTTGAAGTGAAAAACAAACATTTAAAAACTCAGTCCAGTTTTTTCTTTTTGCCCGAAAGGAAATTTTGAAAAATCTGTAAACCCTCTCAAAAACCACAGAAAGTGGGAAAAAAATCAAATCCCCTTTCACCAAACCCAGAAATTCATTTCCATGTCTAGATCATAACCCAAAAATTCGAAATCTTTTTCAAAATTCAGAGGAAAATATTAGCGTATTTTTCAATTATTTTCAAGAATCACTCAACACACCCACCAGGCTTGAAAAACACTGACAACCCAAAATCAATAGCCTTAAGAGCCGAATTCTCCTTCTTATTCGCAAACAAAAAGTTTTCCGGCTTCAAATCTCGATGAATAACACCATTCTGGTGGCACATCCTCACCACCTCTGCAATAGTCCTGGCAATCCCGGCGGCGGCCCTCTCACTATAATGCCCACGCGCCACTATTCTATCAAATAGCTCACCCCCCTCGCACAACTCCATCACTAAATGTACCGTCTCATTGTCCTCATACGTCGCATGTAGCTTCACGATATTGGGATGTTCCGGCAGGCTAGACATAATCGCCACCTCCCGGCGCACGTCCTCTATATCCACTGCAGTTCGTAGCTTCTTCTTTGAAATCGATTTGCAAGCAAGGTCCTCCCTTGTCTCCCGGTCGGTGCAAAGGTAGGTTACACCGAATTCACCCCGACCCAATTCCCGACCTAGTATATACTTATCTGAGATTATTGTCTCTGGGAAGAAGTCCTTCAGGACTCGGATCGGAGCCGGGGACGCGGCATATGGGTTCGGATGGCGTTCTCGAGGACTTCTCCGTGGTTTTGGAGTTGGGGGTTTTGATTTTGGCGTTGGTGCCTGCTTGCTTTCTGAAGGTCTTATGCAAGCGTTGCAGTTGCCCATGATTGGGTATCTATGAATAGTACTCGAAGAAGGATTTTAAGGTGGTTCTGGTTGTTCATCCGTCAGTGGTTGTGGTTGTGGTTGGTGGTTGTGATCATAGCGAGAGAATCTGAGAGTTGAACGGAGAAAAAAAGAAAAAGAAAGCGCGGGGTCAGTAAGTGGAAAAAGTTGGTATTTGAAAGAAATGGGTCGTTTTTATTTATTTATTATATAATAATAGTAAAAGAATTGGTTGTGTGAATTTATTGCTTACGGTGTAGCAATTAATACACTGAAAAAATAGTGTTCTCAAAATTTTAAAAATATAGTTTTGAATAATATTTCTAGAAAATATGTAATTAAAAAGTACGAATTTTTTTTGAATTTACGTGTAAAATATTTTATTGTATGAATGTACAATTGAAAATAAATATGATAAATAAATTAAAGTAAAATAAAGAGAATTAAACATTAGGTTAGTACCATGTCACAATGTTATTTAATTAATTTTATAATAAATTTTCTAATTTTAATCACACATTAAAAAATTATTTTTACAAAATATATTCTAAAAAAATATGCTCACACACATGGACATACTAACATTTATTTATTTACTTATAAGTAATTTTTAAATTTAATGTTTGTCAAGTGATTGTCAGTATCACCTAAAGTTTATATTACTTGAATCTTAATTTAATCATTTACCAATCATGCACTTAATTATTTTATAGTAGAAATTTAGTATCGAAAGGTGAAGGGTCATACTTGAGATTTTGGAAAATAGAAACGAACTATAAAAATTGTGCCCTGAAATCGTAGTATACACTCAAAGAAATTTTATTAGTAAGAATTTTATGGAACTAATTCTATTAGCTTAAAACTCAACAATAAAACTTTCATCAAATCCTTTTTGTAGATTTTGAAAATGAAATGAAGGAAATATATATGGCTAAAATAAGGGTTAAATATATCGTAAACTTTCCCTTTCTAAAGGTCAGAAAATTAATGCAAAAGATGACAAAATAATATAAAAAAAGACGAAATATGCACAAGGACTTTAAGATTTCAATTAATACACTGAAAAAATAGTCCCGTAACTTCGGGAGAAGGAGTGCCTCCTCACAAAGGGGGTCGCAGAAAAAAGAGTAATGCAATTTAGTCCATGGTGGTCTCAAAATTTTAAAAATATAGTTTTGGATAATATTTCTGGAAAATGTGTAATTAAAAAGTACGATTTTTTTTTAATTTACGTGTACAATATTTTATTGTATGAATGTGCGATTGAAAATAAATGTGATAAATAAATTAAAGTAAAATAAAGAGAATTAAACATTAGGTTAGTACCATGTGGTCCATGTCACAATGTTATTTAATTAATTTTATAATAAATTTTCTAATTTTAATCACACATTTAAAAAATTATTTTTACAAAATATATTCTAAAAAAATATGCTCACACACATGGACATACAAACATTTATTTATTTACTTATAAGTAATTTTTAAATTTAAACGAGCATGTTTGTCAATTGATTGTCAGTATCACCTAAAATTTATATTACTTGAATCTTAATTTAATCATTTACCAATTATGCACTTAATTATTTTATAGTGGAAATTTTGTACCGAAAGGTGAAGGGTCATACTTGAGATTTTGGAAAATAGAAACGAAATACAAAAATTGGGCGTAGTATACACTCAACGAAATTTTATTAGTAAGAATTTTATGGAACTAATTCTATTAGCTTAAAACTCAACAATAAAACTTTCATCAGATCCTTTTTGTAGATTTTGAAAATGAAAATAAGTGTTAAATATATCGTAAACTTTCCATTTCTAAAGGTCAGAAAATTAATGCAAAAGACGACAAAATAATATATATATAAAAAAAAAGACGAAATATGCACAAGGACTTTAAGATTGGAGAATTAAAAAAAAATTAAAATTAAAAAGTTGTGGATGAATTTGTTAAAGACTGTAAAAGCTCAAAAGAGGGGGAAAAATAAAAATAAAAAATAAAAATAAAAAATTGGAAAAGGATACGAGGGGAAATTGGGAGACCTTCAACAAAGATACTAATAACTTTGCCACTAAAAAGAGAGAGAGAGAGAGAGAGAGAGAGAGAGATTTTTATACATTATTTTAACAATTACATTTTTAATTTGTGATGGGAAAAAAAAGGAAATTTTCCGAAGTTGACAATTGTTACGGTGGTTAATGGTAGTAGAGGATGGCAATGGCGATTGCTAAGGGTATTAGTAGGTGACGATATTTGGATCAGTGATTGTTTGGTAGTACTATTAAATTTGTTGGTCTTATGAATGTATGGATAATAAGTAAATAATAAATTGTGGATATCGCAAAATATGTAGATAAAAAAGTTTGTATAATCATCTTTAATTAAAATTTAAATTTTACCAAACATGATTGTATTATCATATAAATTTGACGTCCACTGTCGTGTACTCGTATTTGATAAAATAGCATCGATAGCATTAAATAGTACTGAAGAAAAAAAAAAGAATTTTAAAGTCATATTCATTGCAAATACATAAAAATCAACTGATGTAAAATAGGTATATAAGTAGGCAGTAGCAACTCGAAATGTTCGGGATGTAAATGCAATTTTCGATCAAATTTATCATTATATTTTTTTAGAGGAAATTGTATGAATTTCCTTCTTTTGAAAAGCTTGAGGATATGGTCAAAAATTGGTGTTTTTAACAAACGAGAAGTATAATTAAGATTAAGCCATGTTTGGTAACCCTCACATCAAAACACCGTATTTTACAAGTTTGTGCAAAAAATTTGGTGGAAATACTCTCCAACCCAACACCATAAGTTGCACCATTTTGCACCAAAATAGTTAAATGTCATTTTTTCCTTCCTTTTCCATTTTGCACCAAATTTTTATTAAGCGTGCTTGTGTCCATTTATTGTTATACAATAAATTATTATTATTATTACTACTACTTGCATCTTTAAAAAATTTTAATCATGTAATCTATAATAATTAAGGAATGAATTAAAAGAAAAGTACTCGAGAAGTTTTAAAATGTAATAAATATGATTATTTGAAATTAGATGAAAATCATTGTTTTCAAGATTTTGTTACTCGTCATAAACAAATCAAGGATAAAGATACTCACATTACAGTTCAAAACGCCTTAATTGATCCTTTTTGGGATAAGTACACAAATTTCGAGAATTAAATGACAACTCTAATTCGACTTCGTAATATCATGATATCGAGATTTGAAACGTATTAAACTTGTTTTTAATATTATGATTTAATATTTTTATTATTTGTGGTATTTGTATTAATTGGACTACATTTTTTAAATTTATTAATGAATTCAATATTTTTGTTAATTAAACGTAATTATTTATTTAATAATTTGTGTCTTAATAAAAAATTTTTGAGATAAATAAATTATTAAGAATGAAAAAAACGAAGAAATCAATGAAATACAGCTTATTTAGTGCAACTTTTGGTGTATTGGGATGTAAATAATTTTCAGTTTGGTGCAAAATTTGATACAAAATAGTACAAAACTTACCTCAAAATTTAGTGCAGAATTGCAGATAACCTAAACCATATTGCATTAAATTTGGTGTAAAAATTACGCTAAACTTGGTGTAGCCATTGGAGATGCTATAAGCTTATCAAACTTTATTTTTAATCATATATTCTATTAGATCCATGATTTATATTGACATTTTAGCCAAAATATTTAATGGGATCCACCAGCTTATCTATAATATATTAAATATCATATCAAGTGATAATTATTTTCTGAATGATTTTAACTATATTAAAAATTCAATTATTTTATTAATATTTTACTTTTCATTTTTCGATGTGTGATAAATACTACAAAATCTTTATCATGTATGAATATCGTGTTATTAATTATCAATTAATTAACATTCATATTAATCCAGACTTATTGAATTTTGACTTGATAAATTTTGATCTACATGAATCTAGAATTATTATAAATGAATTTATTTTTATTCATATATTTAAAAATTTTAATGAGTGTTTAAATTCATGTATTAATAATTAATTCTTATATATCAAATGTAGTTTAAAATTGTTGCTTATTTATATTATTTCATCATCACAAAAAAATTGAATCATAGAATTTGAATTTTGAGAGTACAATTTTTTTTTCTCTTAAATTTTTATCCTAAATTTTATGTTCTTTAATTTGTTTGAGACTCGTCAAATCCTCCCAACAAATTGACATCAAATATTACTTTTATAGCACTTATAAAGTATTTTTAGAATAACATACAATACACGTTCAACTCTAGCTAGTAATCTTAAAAATGGTTATCAATGATCTCTAAAGTTTACACTAAATTTCATCTTAACCATCAAATTTTAAATTGTTTCATTATCATCTCTCAACTTTATAAATTATTTTAGTTGCACGATTGCATTAATCATCCATGTAGCATATAGATAGTACGTATTCATTTAAATTTCGTTTTCAACAAGTTCTCTTACTCAGAGAACAAATGTTATCCACGATACTTGAATTTAGATCTTTTGATTAACTGTTATACCACATTAACTAACTTTCTAAGTCCTAAAATTATCAAAGACATTGTCACGTATACTAGTGCAAATTGTGTTCAATAGGTTGACGATAGAGCAAAACACTTCAAGACAATGTCACATATATTCATTTTTAAATTATCTTCAACAGGTCGACGAGAAGGGTTTGGAAGCATTTAGAGTCTTAGCATTTAAAAATAACCGCTATAGAAAGCATTTAGAGTCTTGGCTCATATTCAAATCAATGTAGTTGGTACTATTTCATCATAGGAGGCATTTGGAATAAATTCCACGTAGTACCTATAGTCCAATCAAATTGTTATCCTATTGAGCCTGTCCATGGGATCTCTAATAACAATATTGGGTTTCAATTGTACGTGATCTATTTCTAATAGGCTTTTGGCTTTACCCTTCTCGATATTTTCTGAACTCCTAGCTAAATCTTTGGTTAGCAGGTAAGTATTATTCTCACCCGACTTCACATAGTCAATCGTTATGACCTCATATTGAAGCCATGTGCCTCCTACGAATATGTCTGGACTTTTAATTGTAGAATGAAATTTGAGCTTTTGAAATTATTGTTTGACTATCACAATGTACATAAATAGTTAGAAGTGATTTAAACCACGAAGGAACATCAATAAGGAAATTCATTAACCCTTGAGCCTCCTCACATGCCTTATTCAAAACTATGAACTTAGACTCTATAGTAGATCTGTAAATGTAGGTTTGTTTAGTGGATTTTTAATATACGACACCGCCTACTAAAGTAAACATATATTCACTTGTAGATTTATAGAATCGCAATAACCATCACGTACAACAGGAAATTTAAGGATGCATTTAGTTTGCTATTTTCCAATTGTTTTCAATTTTCAGTTTTTTAAAACACTAAAAACGTGTTTCGTCTCGTATTTCTAAAATTGCATTTATAAAACTTAAAACACATTTTTAACGTTTTGAGTGTTTTCAGTGAAAATTATAAAAATACTTAAAACATAGAAAATAAGCATTTAAATAAAATTTTATTTTAATAAAAT
>CAIGRB010125156.1:21328-37569 GCA_903798255.1 Fraxinus quadrangulata | reverse complement strand
CTCCCAACAACCTTAATAATCACATCACCCAATTATTTACCAACGGCTAGAAATTGAGTCAATTATATGATATTAAAGACGTGATAATGGGGAAGATGAAAATAACAATCACATGAACACAAGATTTATTTGAAAACCCAAAAAGGGAAAAATCACAGGTAAAGATGGAGAATTCACTATATAAAAAATAAGGAGTTACAATATATTATGCTGGATCTCACAAGACTCTCTCATGATCTCTCTATCTACGAGTCTCTCTATTAATTTAGATCCATAAAATATGAGTAATATACCACATTTATAATATAAAATTCCTAACATACTAGAAGAATTAATGCAATAAAATTTTAATATAAAGTGAAGTCCCAATATAATGGGTAAAACTAATAATAGAGTATTCGAGTCGATATAGGGGTCCTAAAACTGGCCAAATCGCAAAACTTGAAATTTGGATAAAGCTGCCGTTCGAGTGACATTCTCGTGGCTAGCAAATGGCGCCACTACTACTCGAATGGCTAGCGAGCAACCAAGGTCCTGTTCTGAGCTCTCGAATGCCTATGAGCGATTGTGAGCAGTTTTACGATGACTTCTTCACCCTGGTCCATCTTTTGTCTTTTTTGACTCCCCGTAGTCTTTTATTTCTTCAAATCTTCTCCAAAATAAACAATCAACTCTAAATATACCTCTAAATTAAAATTCGGATCACATCGAGATTCTAACAAATCTTCAACTTGACACAAATTTCACTACAAGGAATAAAACTTAACTTTTCGACAAACTCCACAAATTTTCCAAATTGAACACTCCAAACAAATTACTCCACCTCTTCCTTAAAGCCCCTAAGTGCAAACTGAACAATTTTAAACTGAATCCAAGCACTGTTTACCAGCAGAATTACCTTGGACACCAAATTGTTCAAATCACCACAACCACCAAAATCATCAAGTTTACAACCATCTCCATTTGAGTTAACAAATTTACTCAGATTTTCGATATGAACAACACGATCACACCTAACTCCATCTAAGTCAGTGCTTATCAACGCATAAGCAACAAATCAGTTTCATTGAAACTCTCATAAGGTCTAATATCTCTTTTCCTTAATTTAGTGACAGTTGCATCAAATGTAATCGTTGAGCCTTGTAAAACATGCTGCAACATTCTAGGGCCCTTTATGACAATTATGGCACCCTTGCTAACTTTTAGAACTCTACCTTCACGATATACATATACCCTTTTTAATCAAGAATACTCAATGAGATAATATTTCTGTTCAAATCTAGAACATGTCTCACTTCACCAAGTGTCCTGACCGTCTCATCAAACATCTTAATTTTGACTTTATTAATATCAGCTATCTTACAATGTGAATTATTTTTCGTTAATCCCTTGAAATTGTTTCATATGTTGAAAACCAATCCCGATTAGGGCACGTTTAAAAAGTACAAGCCGTATCAAGAATCAATCCTCATTAGATTTGGAGTTGTCATAAAAAATAACTAAAAGATCTCCATTACTGTAGTCATCATCTACAAAGCTGGCTTTGCCGGAATTAACTGGTTGTCCCTTTTAATCTATAGCAACTAATTTATCCGTGTTCTGCCACTTATAGCAATTCTTCTTTATGTGCCACTTTGTTTTGCAATAATAACAAATTGTATCACTATTATTAGATTTAAACATGCCCCTTCCACGACTACCCAAATTCCTCTCACGAACAAAAAGACCCTTCATATGGGCCTCTAATCCAAAAACTAGCTGCTTCATCTTTTCCTTACAAAGCTCATAAACTTCATCGATAGTTAAAGTATCTCGATTATACAAGATAGTGTCCCTGAATGTCATATATGAAAGGGCATTGAACATAACAAAAGAAACCTTAAGTGTAACGCTGTGACCCGCATGAAGCGAAATGTTACTAGAACAATTGTGCTTTAGTCATAGACTTCAAATTTATATAACAATTTAGTTTAATAAATTATATTTTTCGAGGAATGCATAAAGATTTACTTTAAAATTTACTTAAGTACTATATATAAACTATATTTTTATTGGAATGTATAAAGATTTATTGATGTGAATACTTGAAGCAGTAAATAAAAATATGTTGTTTTGCTTTTCCTTCTCAAGCGGCAAATGCCAAAATAAATTCATTTACATAGTTATCAATCTCGAAACTTCATCAAATTTTAAGGGAAGGTAGGAAAATTTTTAGTATGACATATCCAAAAGTCGGCTTCCATTGACCACTTATGAAGTACTAAAATATTTTTCAAAATCCCTCAGCGATTCAATTTNGTGAATACTTGAAGCAGTAAATAAAAATATGTTGTTTTGCTTTTCCTTCTCAAGCGGCAAATGCCAAAATAAATTCATTTACATAGTTATCAATCTCGAAATTTCATCAAATTTTAAGGGAAGGTAGGAAAATTTTTAGTATGACATTTCCAAAAGTCGGCTTCCATTGACCACTTATGAAGTACTAAAATATTTTTCAAAATCCCGCAGCAATTCGATTTGGAAGATAACTAGCGTTGTTTACTTAAAGTAACATATAAAATACTACATATATCGAATTTACATAATTTCAAATTTATGCAGTAGCTAACCTGTAAGGCTATCAAACCTCACTAGTTTCGTCCGAAAACAATAACTTGTAAGTTAATTTCTATAACACATAACTACTTTTAAATATATCTTATTCATAAAAATTATTATCAGGATAGTTCTACATATGATGTTTATAGAAATCTATTTATTAAAAAAGAAACATAAACGTTTCATAATCGAATTAAAACATTAAGTCACCAACTTTTCTATAGTACGTTACATCTTCATCTACCATCATCCACGCCCAAACAAAGAAAATCAACCGTAGAAAGGGAGTTAACTCATGAGTTTGAAACTCAATAGATATCATCAGTGCATTTCGTTATCATATTAGAAAATTTGAACTATAGATTCATACCGTCGCACGTAGATAAAGTTTCGACAAAATCCAATTTCTATAGAATTATCATAACACGTAGAGCCGGAGAATGATAATTCAAACTATAGTAGTGCCGAAACACCGTACTCAAAGGCACCAATTCATTCATATTTTAACTAAAATTCATAACTTAAAAACGTAATAACCACTTGCACCTCTACCTACCTTTATTTTCTTGAAATATAAATGAACAAAATGTGTCAAAGCCTTTCTCTTTCACACATTTGCTATTCCTTTAACATTTACTTAACATAAAAGATTTTTTTTTTGGAGAGAAAATAAGAATAATTTCAGATTTGAGGGGAGGTGTAGTTAAAAAATAATATTTCTCTTCTCGTAACCTCTCTTTAGAGTGAAAAGCTAAATGAGAGAGTTTTATTATTATTAATCTTGTTAAATTGAGTCTTTAAATAGGAATTTAAAGAGTTTTAAGCCCATAAAAAAATAATTCTTATAAAAAGTTTTATATAACATTTACATAATAAAAAAATAAAGAAAATGAACTATTCATATGATTGTAACTTATCTCTATGAATGTCTACTAATAAAAAAATTATCACATCCTATTAACTTGGTATAATTGTTCTTAATGTGCAAAAATAAGGAGGTTTTTTTTAACTCAAAAATAATTTTATAAATACCCTTTAAAAAAAATCTGCATGGTGATTTGAACATGGGTTACCTATATGAAATACTATGCAGATAACCATTGTGGCAACCTAGTTATTCATGAAATCTTTGCAATAAAATTGACTTAAACTTAATGTTTTAAATTATTGGATTTTTAAATAACTTATGGCTTGTACTTTCATAACTTTAAATAGGTCGAGCTTCCATAGCTCATTTCTTAAATGGGCTACATCAACCAATTTAAGAATATAAAATTTCGAGATCTTACACTANTATTATCATTAATCTTGTTAAATTGAGTCTTTAACTAGGAATTTAAAGAGTTTTAAGCCCATAAAAAAATAATTCTTATAAAAAGTTTTATAAAACATTTACATAATAAAAAAATAAAGAAAATGAACTATTCATATGATTGTAACTTATCTCTATGAATGTCTACTAATAAAAAAATTATCACATCCTATTAACTTGGTATAATTGTTCTTAATGTGCAAAAATAAGGAGGTTTTTTTTAACTCAAAAATAATTTTATAAATACCCTTTAAAAAAAATCTGCATGGTGATTTGAACATGGGTTACCTATATGAAATACTATGCAGATAACCATTGTGGCAACCTAGTTATTCATGAAATCTTTGCAATAAAATTGACTTAAACTTAATGTTTTAAATTATTGGATTTTTAAATAACTTATGGCTTGTACTTTCATAACTTTAAATAGGTCGAGCTTCCATAGCTCATTTCTTAAATGGGCTACATCAACCAATTTAAGAATATAAAATTTCGAGATCTTACACTAAGTCCTCTTCATTGTACTTGACCTCATTGGTCTCCAAATCAGCAACTTTCCTTAAATACATATAGATGATCTTCCAAAAATTCGTTTTCTGTCATGAAATGCAAATATAAACATTGTTTCAGATGCAATTTGCTGGTTAGACTTCGAGCATGCATAATTGCTCTAACTTCAACCATAATGTAGCGACAATTTTCTCCTTTAATACAACCTAAAGAATTTGATTTGAAAGATGAATATGTAATCGTGATAAGGCCTTCCAATCTTCACAATGATTCTCCTCTAGTGTAAAAGTTGAGGGCATCTTATTCAACCCCAATACAGCATCATCCAAATTCAAGTGGACGATAATTGCTCTCATCTTAATCTGCCACGAGGAAAATTTGGCGTTACGATCTAAAAGCGGAATATCAAACTTCATACTTGCTATTTTTAAATAATCAAACCTCGTTCTAAGTTGATCAAATCTTACTCTAATACGAAATCAAACTGGCCCTCTCAAGAATTGCTGAACTTTGACTCTGATACCATTTGTTAGAAATTGAGCAAATTGTTATAAATATTAAATACGAGATAATGGGCAACATGAAAATAACAATCAGAAAAACACAAGATTTACGTAGAAACTCAAGGAGAAAAAATTCACGGATAGAGGCGGATAATTCACTGCATCAAAAGTAAGGAGTTACAAAATGTTATATCGGATCTCATAAGACTCTCTCTTGATCTCTCTATGTGCGAGTCTCACTCTATTAATCTAAATCCATCAAATATATATATAATACACCACATATTTATTAAACAATAATCACTAACATACTAGGATAATTAATATAATGAAGAGTTTAACATAAGGTGAAGTTTCAATTAAATAGGTAAAAGCAATAATGGAGTTTTTGAGTTAAAATAAAAGTCCCAAAACTAGCCAATCGTAAAACCTGAAAATCCAGATAAAGCTGCTACTAGAGCTACACCCTTACAACTAGCGAGCAGTGCCACTATCGCTTGAGCGGTAGACTCGGGCCTAGCAAACTGTCAAGGTCCTATTCCGAGTGCTCGAACACCTAATGAGCGGCCATCGAGTGGTTTTGCTTCTACAATTTTGCATTGGTCCATCTTTTGTCTTTTTTGACTTCTTGTAATCATTTACTTCTTCAAGGCTTCTCCATACACAAACAACCAACTTCAAATATACCTCCAAAATAAAATTTGGGTCACATCGAAATTCTAACACTAATATTCACCGGATACTCTACTAATACAAGATAATTTAGAGCATAAACTAATGAACTCAATGACAATAATGATCAATATGAGACAAAAAATTACTTAACATTAAATCAAGTTTATTTTTCAATAGTCTAATGCTAAGCTTGGCATGAACCAACATTTTTGCACGTTAGCCTAGCAAACACCAGTCACAATTTCAATACCTTGTGTGGTCCACCAATCCATACAGGATGTCCAACATGGGTCAATATTTCTTTTTTAATAAATGTGAAAGAAAAACATAAATCTCCAATTAAAAAAAGGTATAACATGTGTTTTACGTGAGTCAAGTTGTCTTTAAAAAAAAATACAATTTGTGGGTTTACCTAGCTAACCTTCCATCTCTAAGTTAGATTATAAATTTGGCTTTTAGTTCCATTAAAATTCGATCTAGCTGTTTGCTATCAAAAAGTTAGAAATTATAAAATGTATATAACTAAAAAAAATTGATCAAAAGATAATAGAAATAATTGTTGTAAATAATATGATTATTAGTGAATGACAATTATGCCTATATAACCCTAGTTTTTACTACCATTGTATCAATAATTGTTCCTATAATATACGTCTTTGGTTTTTAATAAAATACATATGTCTATTGATTCATATTCTTTTTCTTTTTTTCTCTATTTTATAATACATTATCAGTACGAAAGCTTAATTCTTCAAAGTTTGGTGAAAGTAGAATTTTTTTTATCTATCAAGTGTACCAAAATTAATTTGGTAACATGTGATTTTACACACATACATGCACATATACATTTGCCAATTAATTTTTACGATTTTTTAAGCAGAATTATGCTTGTATCAATTATGCCTTCAAACTTCAATATGCTCATATCGGATCCATAACTCCTTTCTGCTTTTAAAAGTTCAGATCCAAATAGTTGGGGATATGCCATCTTTAGTTACATATGGTGCGACTCTTCACTATCAGATGATCTACATAATCCAAAATCATTCCCTAGATTTCGCTATCCCTCAGGGGACAGAAGATGTACTACTCTTTTAAATGGATACCGAACATGTTCCTAGTTGTACTTATGTTCCAAGACAAATCCCATGAGCTCAACTTGCTAAACTTATTCCTGAGTCCTAGATTACAAGCTATGAAAAATCCCATAAATCAGCCAAAGAATCTACCCCATATAGTTCACCCAACACTATTTTAGAAAGAAATCTGATGGATCTATCGAGATCTATTTCAAAAGGGATCAAACTTCAAAACGACCACCATGTTTTCCAACTTATTTTTCATTCATAGAGGATATCCCTATTTATGCCCTTAACTCAAATGGAAAACCTGTCTACGCCAGAACTGACGATTATGGCCATGATTTTTGGGATATTTATTCTTGTTCTAGTTATTTGAGCATTGAAGTTGACGATTAGTTTTCTCCTCCTAGGAGAAGGAGATCAAAGAAAGGAAATTAACAAAAGCTTCATAAGGCATTTGAAAATAAAGAAAATTTTGCTGGATTGCTTGGAGAACCCTTTCGTAAATTTGATTATTACGTTAAATTTACTCATCCACCTAGAACAGATGAACTTATTACTCCGATTGGATGGGATGATGACAATGATGATGATAGTTACTACCAAAAGTATAAACAATGGGATTTGAAGGATCATAGTAAAGACCTTGAGCCATTAAATGTTGGCGTTGCACTTGTAGCTATGTTTCATCCCCAAACAAATCTCACTTCTACAGAGAGTTTTGAAAAAGACCAATCAAATCACACGTGGACGGTGAAAAATCAAAATACCAAAAAACGGATGGATCAGTTGACAAGATTTCTCCTACAGAAGCAGTACTGAATTGGCAATCCGAGAATGCCATAAGACAAAATTCTCTCCTTAAAAGGATTGATGAAAGTCAGTAAAGGATTGAAAGGACTCTTAAGTAACAAACTGCTACATTAAACTCCCCCATTGAAGCCCGCAAACAAAGAATAGAGCTTGTATATAATGAAATTATGACCCTTTTAGCCAAACGACTCCATTTTCATGACCAAGAAAAAGAAATTAAACAGTTAAAAAATCAATTGACTGATACAGAATCCAAAACCCTTTTTCCCTTCCAACACAAATTGGTTGTCCTCCTCATTAACACAATCATCAACAAACAACCTAACTACCTCAAAAAAAAACACCAAGCTATGGAACTGCCTCTTTATATTTCTGAAGAATATGAAAGAACGATGAGGCAACCCAAAGTTACAAAAATAAAATGACAAACAACCAAAGCTGTAAAATCCATAAACAGCCCTTCCCAAAAACCATCACAAATGATGATAAAAAAAACCCATTTCCACCTTCCTAGAAAAATGTAAGATTCAGAACCTAACTGCATCAAAAATTTTACCCATACGCATATCTAATGACGCTAATTGAGAGTCCTTTGAATCTTTCTCAAACGAAGATTATAATCCTTTATGGCTGACGAAACACAAAAGGATCCAAAAGTTGAGAAATCACCTAGTGAGGCATACTCTGGACAACATGAAGAGGAAGTTTTGCCTGATGTAGAAGAAATCTAGATAGTTACAAATAATTATTATTCCTAGCATAGCAATTTATTAGTTAAATTCACTCTCAATGATAGACCATCTTCTCAATGGAGAACAAGATTACAAGAAATGTAGGCATGGGGTACTGCAGAATTGACAAAGCTTGATATGATGCAAATATGGTCATCGAAAGAGATTTGGCCAGGCTTACATGTCTCGTGAAAGAATGGTTTGTATCCCTTGGGAGTTATAGAAAATGACAGTGGGCATAACTCAAGATCTTGATAATTTCTTTGATAATCTACACTGGTTGTCTTGTGGAAAGCCAAACCATGGAAAAGAAAAGGCCAGTAAAGAATTCTTTCAATTAAAGTGTTGTTCCTACAAGCCAAAAGATTTGGACAAACACTTAAAAAAAAAATCATGAAACGATATTATATTCTTGGAGAATTGATGATACTAATCTCAAGTAGGCATACCTTGAATCCCTTCCACAACTCCTTGGTCAAGAAACCCACAAAATGATGGAGCTAAAAGGACATGAGTTACTTCAAACATCTATTGGAGAGCTTCATAATTGGGTATTAAAAACCTTGGAAAAAAACTCTGTAACCAAAGAGAATTCTTTAAGCTGCATGATCTTTAAGGAACTTAAGATCTTAGAAACTTATGATTTTTAAGGAACTCAAGTTCTAAATCTTTAAGAAACTTGAGTTTCTAAAAACTTGAGTTCCTTAAAGATCATGGGTTTCTAAGATCTCAAGTTCCTCAAAGATCATGCAGTTTCGAAAATTACACTACTTGTTGGCTTATCATGACTATTAAAACTAATATTAATATGCTAGATCCTAGTGAGAAATAGTAAAGATTTAGAAACTCGTTATCTTTAAGGAACTCAAGATTTTATTTTTTATTTTTCAATGATCATACATAGAGGAGGAGAGCCATTTTTATAGAGAAATGGCTTCCTTCCACTTTTAGACCAACTAACACAATAATATGGACCGGTACAATAATTAGACAAACAGATATATAACTTTTTAAAAGCATACATGACTCTAGTACAATTATTACACAAGTGTCCACAAGTGGACACACAACTTTTGATAAAGTGGGATTTACTTTAATAAAGAAAACAGTACTTTATCAATTATTTTGTACGACATACAACTTATACAAAGTGACAAAGTTCTTAGATCTTAGGTGATCCTTGTGAATCATGGCGTATCTTGATTTGCTGCCATAGCTGGTTCGTCCGAACCTTCAGAGTCTGATGGTAGTCCTAGTATTTTCCACCAAATCGTATTTTCCTTTTCTCTCTTTCCATTTCTTCATCGAGTTATCGTTGAAGCTTTTCAAGATTTTAAGGATCGAATGGGTCAAAAGAGTAAGCCCATGGATCTTGAGACTCTAAGAGTTGAGACATTGTAGGTTCTGGCCGGCTTGAGCTTCTTCCTTCTTGTAACATTTGGTAGCCCAAGAATGGCTAAACAAGAGGGAGGTAAATTGGTTGTTAAATTTTATTCAAATAATTAATATAAATTCAAGCAAGTAAAGACTAAATAGAAAAATTTAAATAATAAGCGTAAATATAAATGTGATAAGTAAATGGGAGAGATGATGCAAATAATATAATTGTGGAGATTCAAGCTAAAGTAATGATCTACGTCTTTGCGTTACCAAGCTTTCTGGTACGAGCAAGGTCTTTCACTATGTTGATTAACTTATGGTGTAATCCAACCCTTTACAATACTTTCGGTGACTTACAAATAAGGAGCACCAATCCTTATACACTGTTAAGATTTACAGTACCTCAACACGACCCACAAATTTAAAAGTTGATTTTACAATTTGAAACTTCTTTCTTAATAAATGATATGATCAAATTAAGTACCAATAGTGAAATAGGCTAATACTTTAATAAATAGTAATGAATGAAACTCAAGCATTAGGCGAGAAAAGCTTTGATGAGTAGAATAATTTTTAAAAGTTAATTCAATCAAAAGTTTTTGAAAGTAAATGTTTTGATAAAGATAAAAAAGATGTAAGATCAATATAGTTTTGCTCAACAATATCTCACTTAAATGCTCTCAAAAATGTTGTATTGAATGCAAAGTGAAACAATACTTATAGCAGTTAAAACGTTAAAATTTCTAACCAATCGGACTACCCATTTGGATATCTGCATACTGAACCGAAAACCAAACTAGCTATTGTGTATCAGAATTCAGAACGGTTAAAAATTTGACCGTTGAATGAATTGGACATCCACTGGCCGAACGGGACGTCCGCTTGGACAATGTTTTTTCGGATTTTTCTTTCGTGATTGTTATGAAAAGTGTAGCTTTTGAATGACGTTTTCATTTAATTTTTCAAGGTAAGTGATATTTGTGAAAAGTATAAATATCAAGTTGAAATTCCTATCTTTTAAAAAATGATTTTTATGCAAGTGTTTTTATGAAATAAGTTTTCTCGTACATCAAAATTAATCTTTTGAGCTTTTAGGGATTCATTACTAAAGATTTAAAGCATTTTACATTTATATATGAATCCACAGCATCTAACTCTAATATCTTCAATGAATACTCGATTTGACGTGAATCCTCGATTTGTTCTTCTATTTGATCGATTTTCATTGATCGTGAATTGCGAGTCTTTTGGTAGGGATCTTCCTTTTTCGATTGATCAACTTTGCAACAATAGTTATGAAGGCTTGAATTCAATTGTTAGAGATAAAAAAATAATTTGTTTGTTATAATCAAAATATGAAATCAACCATAGGTCAACAACATCTTTTCATTCCCTCTTTTCTTTGTGAGATGTGGGTATTCTCGTCCCGTGTGGAGAGTCTTACAAATGAAATTTTCATTTAAAATTTTCCGAAGTTTTTCTCTGAGTTTTTGTCCTTTAGGAATGTCTTCAGAGTACTTGGTTGTCTGTCCCAGGTTCTGTGTTGGTTGTCCTAAATACAATTGGTTCCAAAAATTGTCAACATGATAATCTTCAGGTGGAATGATTGGATACCAGTTGTGAATTAGGCTTAAGCTCTTCATATAAGCCTGAATGTCTTGTTGAATCTTTTGAGCATAATCAATTGGAAGAGTTTCCCATGGAGCACATCTTCAATCTTAGGCCAAATTTTTGAAGGGATTGTTTGATTAATTTATGCAATTTTTCTCTGGAATGTCCTGAATTCTTGAGGATATCATTCCCATTCTCTATGAAGATTGAACGGCTGGACGGCATATTCCTGAACTTGAGATAGGAGTTCATAGTATCCCGATTTAGTAAAATAACCTAGTCTTTGGAACCATAGGATTACATGGACATTAATAAATGAAGTTCTAAGATTTTTGAATTTTTAAAAAAATTGTCTCTCCAGTGAGATAGTGGATAAAACCATTCAAAAAATTTTACAACTTCATTATTTAAGTGAGGAACGAATTCTAGATATTCTTTCCAAAGTTGTAAAGTTTTTCTGAAAGCCAAGAAACCATGATATCAGCATTAAAACAGTTTGCAATTTGATATATCTCAAGAAGATATCCTAGAAAACACAAAAGTTCTTTTGAAATTTTTTCTTGAATTTGTTCTGGGTTAAAATAAAAGAAGGTTTAAAATGGATATTCTGGATGAAAGTCAAGCCCTCCGAGAAAGTAAATCTCATTTTGCCTAATAACAATGAACTAATATTTTAGCATGATTCCTTTGATCTTGAGCAGATAGTTCGATTTATGATAAAAGTTTGTAGTTCAGGATGAATGTTTTGAATGGTAAGATTTTGAGTAGATGAGTTTATCATACAGATGGTAAGGATTTGTAGTTGAATATAAGATTTTGTTTTAGAGAGCAAATCAGGTAAGAGATTATGTTTGCCTTTGATGTATTTGACCTCAAAGTCAAAGTTGGAAAACCATTCTGCCCATTTTAAAAGTTGTGAATTTGAAATCTACTTCTTTATGAAATTCAACATTTGAGGGAAAGCCTTCATGTCCATTTTTACTAGAAACTTGTGACCAATAAGGTACAACTAAAATTTTTCAATTCCTCATTTTATTGCAAGAATCTCCTTGAATGTAGAATGGTAATGCTTCTCAGATTCTTTGAATATACTACTCTTGTAGCTACAAAGTTTTATTTCTCCATTCTTTTCTTCTAGCACCATTGTTTCTCAGTGCAAATCGCTTGCATCTGTTTGTAGAATTCTCTTTCCATCAGTGGATATTTTTAGTGCTGGAAGGTTATGGACCTCTTGTTTGATTCTTTTAATAGCTTGAGTTTGCCTGGATGACCATTGTGGAGAGTTTTTCTTAAACATGTCCTATAAAGGTCTAGGAGCCAGTTGCTTAAAGAAATCAGTCATGTAGTTTATCATGCCAAGAAATTTTTGAATTTGCTGTTTTGTCAGATTCTCGAAACTTGAGGAGCTTTTGGACAATGAGTGGTTGGAGGGAATAGCTTCCATTTTTTATATGCATCCCAAGAAAATCAATTTCAGAAATCACAATGATTATTTTTTTCTGTGACAACAGGATTCTATATTTTGTGACAATTTCTAGGAATCTCTATTGCAGTAACTCATAAAGATCCTTATCCTTAGAGAACAATATGATATCATCAATGTAAATAGGATATCTCTGTTGTCGTTTTACCGTCGCCTTTTGGAACAAAGAAGGTGCCATTTTAAAACCAAAGGGCATAATCATCCACTGAAAATGTTGATTAGGTATACAGAATGCCATTTTGTACCTTTCTTCTAGTTTGACTCCCAATTGCCAGAAACTTGCCTTTAGATCACGCTTGGAAAATATTTTTACCTGTGCTAAATTTACGAACGTTGTCTTCCTATCAAAGAGAGAAAACTTATCATCTGTAAGAAAATGATTTAGCGGCTTATAATTAATGACAAGTCTTAAATTTTCCCTGATTTGTTCACTTCTTTTGTTAATGTAGAATACTTGGCACGCCCATTGTCATGTAGTTGGCTCTATGAGTCCATCTGATTGTAATTGGGCTAATTCCTTTATGGCAAGTTCCAAATGTTCAGTACTCATTCCCATGTGACTCGCTTTTGTCGAATTGACATCCTCATTCTTTTTGAAATATAGTGTTATAAATAAGTCTGGGTTTTTCCAAAGAGGGTTTGTGCATTTGGTAAGGAATTCAGGGTTAGATTCTGTACAACAATCTCTTATAAAGATTTCTGTTATGATTCGTATTGTACGGGTAAAGTATGTAATTGGTTCAATGTAAGGGATAAAATAAGATTTGAATTTGAGTCCATTTGAAAGAGGCCTGACTCGTTTTTTCCATATTTGTTTGATAATATCAAAACTAATGACAAGATCCTTTCCTGATAATGATGATCCGAGAAGTTTATGGGAAATATTGAGTTCGAGGAAGAATTTGAGTGTTACTAGTTTACAAATAAGTTATGTGGCAAAGTACTCATCATTGGTTGCTTGAAAGATCTTTTGGTAAGGTTTCCATATGTTTTTAGAGAGTACGGTTAGGTTAGAATTGAAGATGCCACTCTTGTATCAAGTAATACTGCCACTGTGATGGGTTTTTCATACTTTTCTGGAAAGACTTCGATTTCAATAATTGGTACTACCAAGGAAAGATTTATGACCTGCATCCCAAAGCATTCTTGCATACTTTCATTGTTATTGTCATTCTTGTCATTACAATCATGGTATTCAAGGGCAAAAATAATTTTTGATGACTATTGTTCTTTCTCTGAAAAAAATGATTCTAAATCTTCCTCATCAAAATCAACTTGAACTGTCGAAAGGATCTAGTTGAAAATTTTATCCTTTCATTTGCTAGGACATTTTTTTTGCAAAATGACCCTTTTTGCCACAAATAAAACATGTTTTCCTTCTTTCGTGAACATGTTTTCTGAAAAATCTCTTTCTAGGAGAAAATTTGGAAAAGCTTTTTCTTTTGAAAGTTCTGCTTTTGAATTTTCTGAGTTTTGAGTATCCACATTCTCTTTCAATTTGTCTGCATTTGATTTTCAAATTTAATTGATCACATGCCATGCCAAATTGTTTTTCTTTTATGTTGAAATCTCTGAAGACTTTCCTTTGGTTACAGAGTTTTTCAAGGTTTTTAATACTCAATTATGAAGCTCTCTGATAGATGTTTAAGATAAAGCCTATCCTTTTAGCCCCATCATTCTACGAGTTTATTGACCTATGAGTTGTGGAAGGGATTCAAGGTATGCCTGCTTGAGTTTAGTATCATCAATTCCTCCAAGAATATAATATCGTTTTATGATTTCTTTGAAGTGTTTGTCTAAATCTTTTGGCTTGTAGGAGCAACACTTTAATTAGAAGAATTTTTCGCGGGCCTTTTGTTTTGCACAGTCTGGCTTTCCACAAATCTCCTAATGTAGATTATCAAAGAAATTGTCAAGTTCTTAAGTATGTGCCCACTGTTCTTGTCTATAACTCCCAAGGGATACGAATTCTATAATACCCCATACCAACATTTCTTGTAACATCGTTCTCTATTGAGATGGTGGTGTATCATCGAGAGTGAATTTGACACATTAATTACTATGCTGGGAATAGCAATTATTTGTATCTTTCTGGCTTTCTTCTACATGAGCCAAATCTTCATCTTGATGTTGTTCAGAGTATGCCTCACCAGATGATTCCTTAAATTTTGTACCCCCTTTGTAGGGTTGGACATGAGTCGGTTCAGTTCGATTTTGAAGAGCACCGAACCGACCTAAAATTTTCAGGTATTCAATAAATGGAACTGTTGGGTTCAAATATAATTATGAAACCGTTCGGTTCGGTTCTATTCGGTTCCTTTCCGTTTCGTACCATAATTAATTTTTTAACATTTACTTCAACACTATATAAATACAACTAACGANATTGTTTTTCTTTTATGTTGAAATCTCTGAAGACTTTCCTTTGGTTACAGAGTTTTTCAAGGTTTTTAATACTCAATTATGAAGCTCTCTGATAGATGTTTAAGATAAAGCCTATCCTTTTAGCTCCATCATTCTACGAGTTTATTGATCTATGAGTTGTGGAAGGGATTCAAGGTATGCCTGCTTGAGTTTAGTATCATCAATTCCTCCAAGAATATAATATCGTTTTATGATTTCTTTAAAGTGTTTGTCTAAATATTTTGGCTTGTAGGAGCAACACTTTAATTAGAAGAATTATTCACGGGCCTTTTGTTTTGCACAGTCTTGCTTTCCACAAAACTCCCAATGTAGATTATCAAAGAAATTGTCAAGTTCTTAAGTATATGCCCACTGGTCTTGTCTATAACTCCCAAGGGATACGAACCATTCTTTCATGAGACTTGTGAGCCTGATCGGAACTCCTCTAATGACCATACTATGCATCATATTAGGCTTTGTCAATTCTATAATACCCCATACCAACATTTCTTGTAACATCGTTCTCTATTGAGACGGTGGTATATCATCGAGAGTGAATTTGACACATTAATTACTATGCTGGGAATAGCAATTATTTGTATCTTTCTGGCTTTCTTCTACATAAGGCAAATCTTCATCTTGATGTTGTTCAGAGTATGCCTCACCAGATGATTTCTTAAATTTTGTACCCCTTTTGTAGGGCTGGACATGAGTCGATTCAGTTCGGTTCCGAACCGACCTAAAATTTTCAGGTATTTAATAAATGGAACTATTGGGTTCAAATATAATTATGGAACCGTTCGGTTCGGTTCTATTCGGTTCCATTCCGTTCCGTACCATAATTAATTTTTTAACATTTACAGCAACACTACATAAATACAGTAATGACATATTCATTAGTAACTTTTACAAATTAATGTAGCCCAATTTAAAAACATATAAATAACAAGCTGTCCAATAAAATTAATTCAATGTATACAAATACCAAAAAGTAGGTACTAATATTAAAATATCGGTGATCCATACCAATAATTCACTTGTTTCAAGCAGCCTGCATAAAGAAAATGAAATATAAATTAAAAGTTATTTAAATAAAATATTTTTAAGTACTGGTAATACTTACCAACTATTTGATTTAAT
>CAIGRB010125152.1:42458-67253 GCA_903798255.1 Fraxinus quadrangulata | reverse complement strand
TTATACGTAGCATGGACCTAAACTGCATAGGCATCATTTTGCCATTGTGCAAATGAAGTCAGAAACATTTGCTTGTAAATACTTGAAATATCTCACTTAAGTAGTAAAAGAAAAATACAGAGAGAAAAACGAAATACTAACATCGAACTACACGCAAAATTTGGCTAAACATCCTTTTTGTACACACTAACCAACCTAGGAGAAAATTTACAGCCAACAAAGGAGAAAGATTTGTGCACGCACATTAAAATGACAGCATGCCTAGATTTCGGACTAAGTCTCCTTTCTTTGTCTATACATTGTCATAACATTCCACCCAAAACAAAACACAGGCAAAAATGAAGAATTCGTTATAAGCGCTATTCCTAACAAATACTCAAAATACGGATCATGACCGTAGTATTCTCCAAGTGACGCAGCTCCTCCGTGAAAGTTGCATCCCACTCAAGACTTCTCCGTCTGAACGCCAGAGATTAAAGTTCTTAGTCACAACTTTGCAGTTTATGCTGATTCCAGTTAAAAGTACCCAACTGGAATCCCAATGCATGCTTTAAATAATGAACCATGGAACTCTTTTCAATCTGGTTCACCTACATCTCCAAGGTCGACTCTGTCTGTTAGCAAGTGAAGGTCTCTTGGATTACCATTACAGGGCAAATCTAGCGGCCGCATAGGAAATTGTGCTCCAAGTTTTTCAAGGTGAACATGACTAGTCTGCTGCTGGTTCCACCTCCTTTTCCAACAATGATGTCCCTTGAAAAATTGTCAATTGAAGGGTCCTCGTGTACTTGAACATCTGATCAAGAAAGGCAATCAAAGTTAAGAACCTAATCAAACATTCCCACCAGTACAAATAGAGAACACATGCAAAGCACTTTGACTGATCAAAGCCTTGATGAAAAGCCATTAATATAGATACATTATTGAGATAACAACAATTAATTCCCACTCATCCCCCTAACCCAAAAAGGAAATGAGACAGAAAGAAAGAATTTAAAAACCCACCATTCTAATCCATGAGCTCCGCCATATTTAAGAATTAGAATGAGATAAAAATTTTAAATAATTTAAACTAAGTAGGTTTTCCATTTTCTTGATTTCAATTGGATTCTAATAAGCTTAAGATTGTTTATTGCATCAACAATTACTTGAAAAATGATGCAAATGATAAAAAAATTATTATTGTTAACCATCTTATCTAAAAGCTCAAGCGGCTAGAAAGGACCACGCGTGTATCATTTAAAGTTGTCTTCAACATGCCTCTTTACGCGTTGACGTGGTTCATTTTTACCTATCAAAGCCTGAAACACACGCACTTTCATTAAATGGGCGGCAAGAATTGAACTGAGACTTTTGCCGCCTTTAGTACATGTTGAACCACTTAATCTAAAAGCTTAATCTGTTAGAGAGGGGGTACATGTATTCATTTAAATCATCTTCAACAATTGTCATGTTATATTTCTGCATATTACAAAGCAAGCAGAACAAAAACGAGGGAAATCATCCCTAAGAGACTCGTGGAAGTGCACTTACTTTTTCGTCACTCATCTTTCTGAAGCCTAACTTCCTCGTCCACATAGATTCAGCTTCCTCAGCAGCAGGAAGTACCAGAGTTTTTACATTCATTGACGCCAGTAGCCTCTCAATGCACGAAAACAGTGCTCGAAAGTAGCCCTAAGCAATAGAAGTTTCCACAAGTTAACAGTGATTCACAGTAAGGTTTTCTGAATTGGCAAACTGATCGAACGAAAACTCAGTGACAACAGAATAAACCCTTTGATGGGTAGAAAACATAACTATCCCCAATATTTTATGTACAAGACCAGCTCAACATATTAGCAACCTACTTTTCCTTGCTTCGATCTACTTGTCGCCACTAAAGGAAGCTCAGCTACCTCTTGTCCAAAAATCCGGATAAGACCAGCCGATGCAACTACCGACCTGAAATGTAATTAGACACCCACTATTTACTCAAGAAAATAAATAAATCATGAAATGCTGGAACAAATGTATGGAGGTTCACAAAAATGTAGGTAAAATTCAACAGACTTACTTTACAATTAAAACAACACAATACATCCCACTAAATTCTTGCCCAGATATGTTTCTCCTGCACAAATGTTGGAACAACCTTTTTAGATTAATTGAATGAATACTATGAATAAATAAATCAATCAAAAAAATTATGTATAGGACCCATAAAAAACAATTAACACAGCTTTTAATTGCCTAAAATATGTAAGAGCTTTAAAATATTATCAGCATTCATTATGCAAAACAATTGGTCCATCCGAACTAAAATTACATGCAGTTATATAATACTAAAAGTATAATGCCTTGGCCCAAAATTTATATTTTCACAGTACTATTAGCTTTATGCATGAACCATCAAATAATAACTTAAATTAAAGCTATCTGTATGCCATTTGAAATTCTTTGACCACTTTACACTGATTGACTTATTTGGTAGTATGACCAAATTCTGATTGTTATGTACAGCATCACACTAAAGTGACTAAACATCTAGTAACCATTACAAGAATCAACTTAAAACCTACTTTACTTTTAACGAGCTACTACCTGGTTATGAATCATCGCATAATTCTTTAAAGTTAATCTTAAGAAGTCACTAAACTGGAAAGAGAGCAACCCAAGTAACAAATAAAAAGCTCAGATTTGTGTCTAATCCATATAATCTCCCATTATTTTTGGCCACACTAGTTTCATGGAGAATGCATTATTTTTCCCCATAATCTCGGGATAAGTTATTTTACCCTAAAATATCTACATGAACCTTCATAGAAAAACCCAGAGTAAAATCCAAATTTCAAACATAAATACCCCAGGAAAAAAAATTAAAAAAAAAAATTGGCCTCATTTGTCTCATGGAGATCAGAATGCTTTATTTTTTCCCACCATTTCAGTACAAGCTGTTTTTTACCACAAACTATCTACACGAACCTTCATTAAAAAACCCTCGTGAAACACTAATTTCAAACCTAAAAAGACCTCAGAGAAAAAAATTCTTAAAAAAAGGAAAGAAATCATTTAGCTATCCTTCTACTGTTGGAGAAAGCGAATCTAGAAAAGATCTTCACACTTCGAAATTGATCCTGTCCATGTGTAACAATTTCGAAGTAAAAAACAACCTCCAACCTAAGTTCTTCGAGGCAATCACTGTGTTTCTAATCAACATAAAGATAATGAGCTAAACACCAGAGGATGAAAGTGAGGCAACTTACCCATACACCATAACAGGTATGAGATCTCGACCAGATTTGGCAATAATAGGATCAAAGCGCTCCTGCAGAAGAGATTAGACATGAAAATAAATTAGAAGACTTCTTTTGAAAGTACATAAGAATATCTATGCCAAGAACACTATCCAGGTCAACAGAGTGCCAGCAATTCACAACAAATGTTAGGCCCATATATGTAGAAGATTCAAGGAGTGGAGCCTACCTAATATATTGGCTTTATGCTCGCACAATTTTTAAAAATTCAATCAGTTAGTGGAATCTACTGATATTTTGCGAGTTGAATAGCAAATATTCCTGTATCGAAGAATATAAAACCAAACAGCATTCCATTGTAACATGCGCACTTGGTTGTGCTAGGTTACGGAAGAAGTATAACACTATCCCGTAGACAGTTCATAAGTGCACTCATGAGAGCTCCTCTCCTGATTTTTCCAAATGCAAAATCCTATTTAAAAATTTCTGTTATATACTAGGTTATTTAATAATTCAGAAGGTCCTTGGAACTGAATAATCTCCTTCAAGTTGTCAAGCCTTGCTCTAATTCAAACCAAAGAAACAACTGATGTAATCAATGACTCCCATCGACACCCACACGCCTTCTTTCCCTTGACAATTAAAATGTGCAGCATTGATTCCAAGTCATCTTTTGGCTACCCTAATCATTAAGCACTGCTCAACTTTGGCTCAATCTGGGGATATCCAAGGAACACATCCGCACAGTTGGAAATGACCAAATTCCTTTTTCAAGCAACACCACTTTCTTAAGGCCTGCAATATGTTTTAGGACTTATTAAATTCTTAATGATCAGAGTCCGAAATCCATCTCAATTTCCAATGGTACTAATTTGCTGCTTCAATCAGCAATTTTTTGGTAAAAATTTATGGTAGAACATGGAGATGAATTTGGCTCTCAATCTCAATTTTGCAGGAATTTAGTCTACATATTTAAAAAGAGCTTAGACTCTGATCCCTCAAAGCTCATTTTTGCAAAAAATGATTCCAGAAGCCACCATATTGCAATGAACTAGTAACAATTGGACTTCTGGTGCAAGTCCATGGTAAGGTATAGAACATCTTTAACTTCTCAAAATAGGCTTCTAAAATCCAGAAATCCATTAGCTTGATCTGCCAAGCACATGTATAATATTTTCAAATTCTAAAAATTCTTGCTCTATGTCTCCCCACTTCCCTCCCTCCCTACCCACTCACACATCTATCTACATATCTGTTGTACAGAGAGAGAGAGAGAGAGAGAGAGAGAGAATTTCTAGGATGCGTAACCACAGTTTCTGGTGAATGAGCAACAAAAAAAGCAGAATTTTCCCGCCAAGAAGCAAACCACTGGTTCAAGTTCATAACATAGACACATACTAGTTGGCTATTGTAGTTGCAAAAGTAAACAAAATAAAAGAAATTATTTTTATGAACGTGAAGTAACATCTCTATGGTTTACCAAACTATAAAATGAACAAAAATTAAGAATTCAATAAATAGAATCATAAAATGTCTTGACTGCCTTCAATTTTTATTGCTTAAACAAGGGGCAAGCTAATAGAAGGCTTCGTACTCATGAATACTAGATATTGAAAAGCTGCTCGATACTTGATTATTATAAATGTATGGATTATAAATACTTGCATCGATGTACCAATTCTACAATCATAGCCTATGTTTGATTAATGTTTATAAAATGTCCATAAACAGGCAAACCACTTTTTACCCACATATTTAATGGGACCCACAAGTACTACTCACTTATGCACCATTAATTTCTATCTATTTATAAATTTAAACTATTTATAAACACTTCCCAACAAGCTTCTAATCTAAATTCGGCCCTTTCAAGCAAAAGTTAGCAAATGTAGAAGACACTCTGCAAAAGGTAGGGAGAACAAAAGGTAAAGAGAAGAACTTACACGAAAGATTGCTGCAGCACGGGAAAGCAGCAACAAATGCTCTGGATAACGACTTTTTCCACTTAAAATACGCCAGTGAATATCATTTCTATAACTATCACTTAGACCTCTCTCTGCATGCTTCGTAGCTAGTGCAGCCAACACAGAAGCTGGAATCACCTCAGGTCCACCGGACGCAAAGTTCTGAAGTGCGACATAAATCTTATGGCACTCATTACAACAAAACCATTTATCCTCGGGCAGTTCCTGTACCAATTTGGTAAAACATCAATTAATCCCATAGGGCTAATGATCTAAATACTCTCTTGAGATAAACATCTCACACTTACTTTCAGATCACACAGCCCAGATTTCCGCAGGCAACCAACATGGTATTCCTTCTCACACTACAAAAGAAGAGAGTAAAAATATAATATACTAAAACACCTGAAAGAGGATAAATTAGTGATGATGGAGATAAAGATGAAGCCCAAAAAGATACTTAAGTCCATACCTGATCACAGAGTATCACGGTTTGGTCATCAAAATTTGCAGCACTAAAGTCCTGGGACCTATTGAGCATGAGAAAGGAAATTAATGAGCAAAAAATGACCACATAAACATTGATCTATTTCAACCTTTATTGATATTTGAAGTAAATGTAGAATGTGTAGCACATGTTAATCAACCAATTATCTATCAAGCTGACGAAACTTCAGGTTAAAAGGCAAGTATATATTATAGATCAATAACCAAAAATTCTTAGTTGTTTTACATAGAAATTCAACTCTGTATGCAGCATTGATTCCAATCACCTAACCAATTTCTCTTACCCATTCATAGCTTTATTCATTATTAGGTAATTATTATGTATCCATCATTGGTCATATGCCCCCTTTTGCACTTTTTGCCTTTGCCCCACGTCTTCACACATCATTGCACAATTTTTATTTTGGTCACTCACCAAACTAGGCTGACTATTTTATACAGCTACAGCTGCTAACACTATAAAATATCATGTACAGTTTTTATTTTGGTCTTCTAAGCTGAATATTTATAGAGCCACAGCTATTAGTGTATTCACCATTCCTCATATGCCGCCATCTGCACTTTATACTTTGGCTCATTGTAAGAACAATCTTGTTACAGCAAGTTGTCAGCATTAAATTCACCAAGGATTGAAAAGTATTAATGCTAAATGCCAAAGAATGCTTATGTGAAAAGTAGCCTACTCCCAAACCTATTAAAGGTTACCCCTCCAACACAAGCAAAAGAATATGACGAACAAAAAAGAGATCCGTATATTTTTAAATGAATAAACTAGCCAAATAAAGCTTACTTAGCTTGAGAGGTTAAATATGTAGGGAGTTCTGGGGAAAGAAACATTTCAAGCTGATTATTCACTTCCTAATAGAAATTGGCATGCATGCAACAATCCACAATCAAAAGGAAAGAAAATGAATAGACAGCTAGAGCAACAAACCTGCAGACAACACAACCACCAGGTCCGGACTCTGGTGCTTTAACAACTCTTGTCAGCCGAATGATAATAGGTCTTGACTCCCCTGCTACTCTCTTACAAGGACCAAATTTGTCTCTGCAGAATGGACAGTGCCAATCATTGGCAGGGAGACATTGTAAACCCAAACAAGCTGCAAGAACATGTTCTTCATTGTGATTCAACCATCATAATGTTACAAACTAAAGTGGAAGGTCCTTAAAATGTAGAAGATATAATCTAGTCCCTTCCAAGCTATGACATAACAGCCAAATGATTTAGAGCCTTAATGATAGTAGCATAGTAGCAGTAGAGATCATGCCGCAAAATAGCTTACGCCAGAAAGCATTTTATATCACAGTGAAATGCCACCAGCGGGCTACCCAGAACAAAGAGAGAGAGAAAAATAGTGGGTGATGTGAGCGTATTCCCCCACCCAAGAAAATAAAAAGTACACCAAAAATGAAAAGAAGAAATAAAATCATGAAATCACCTTATGTGCAAACATATTTTAATGAAGTCAAAATGCGTATTGATATTATTATTTGGAAGTATACATCGTATGACTTCAGCAGGCATTAACCTTCACAATCGGTAAAATATGGGCATATCAACCATAAAGTATCATGAGAGGAAGTAATCTGATAAACCCCCTATCCGGTTCACATATTCTAGAAGGCCCAGGAAGGAAAATGTAATGAGTGGGGGGAATGAAAAACAGAATGAGGTTGGAAGGGAAAGTGGTTAGGAGTCAATTAGGAAAACATTATAAATAAAGATAGTCGGGGAGGGAAACTTAGGCAATTATTGAGTGGGGTAAAGGAGTATCGTTGTTATCTTCTTATTTGTAATTCATTACATTTTCTTTCAATCAAGGATCTATTAAAATTCTGTTCTCTTTTCAGTTTGAGTCTTATCATAATCATCCATTACTTTTGGGTCCGAAATTGACGGAGAAGCTTAATTTGAGAAAGAATAATCGAAGGACAAGAAGGAGAAAGACGATCATAGAGAATAATTGAGGGCCAGAGAAATAGATATAACATATAATCAAGGGTGTCTGTTACATTAAATAAGCCTCGAAGGACAAGAAGGAGAAAGACGATTATAGAGAATAATTGAGGGCCAGAGAAATAGATTTAACATATAATCAAGGGTGTCTGTTACATTAAATAAGCCTTCAATTTATAGAGTAAATAAACTGAAAAAAGCTAAAATCAAATGAACTTCTAACAAACTAAAACTTTATCAAAATATTAAAACTAACCTAATCTAATTTAACTACTTATAATTCGAATTAAAACTCTATTAAAATTCCAACTAATTTCTATCTTTATCTCCATCAAAAATATAACAGCTAATCATATAATACAAAATAAATCAGGTCCACGTCAATTCAATTAATAGGGATACAAATGTCCATGTTTATCAACTATTAAGCTTATTTGCTGCAACAGTAGGTATACAATTCTAAACTTTGTTTGTAATATCAAATAAAGAGATGGAATGCTATAAAACAATTGGAAANGTTCGTATGGTTCCCTATACATTTTGGCCTTGAATCAATAATATGAAGAGCATAATTATTAGTGACCAGTGACTATAAAAGAGAATGATCACCAATAGACCATCTCAAAATACTTCATTCGATTCAAAAGTTTTTAACTGGTTTTGGCACTAACATGGAGTTGGAGCCTGAGAAAGATTTGAGTTTCAAAAAAAGAATCAAATATAATATGATGACACACTTAATCTAAAAGCTTAAATTATTAGAAAAAGCCACATGTATATCATGTAAATCTTGTCTTCAACATATTGACTACCAAAGTGAGTTGTTTATTGGTGAGTTTACATATTAAAATAAGGCTAAATTCAGCTCATGTTTATATAAACGGTTTATAATCACTCAATCCATTTTTTAACCACACATTTCAAGGACCCATGATTACCATCCACTTACCACCACTTATTTCTATCTACTTATAATTTAAACCGTTTATAAACACTTCACAAACATGCTTTAAAGTAGAAGATAGCAAAACTTACAAAGAAAACTTGATTAAACCACAAAACTAAAGCAAAATAAAATTAATTAAAGGAAAATACCTGTATGAAAAGCCCGAGGACAACCATTACATATTGTAATTTCCCCTCCATCCCCGCATATGGCACACATATCATCACTACTACCGCTGGCAAGATTTTGACCATTCGCCAACATTAAAGCTATATCATGAAGTGTCAAGCCACTGGATGTATAAATGTGACGATATCTGTGAAAGGATAGAAAACTTAGAATGATGTGTGTTAAACCTAAAATACAAGAACAATTTAGTCTCTAAGAAACTTATTACGGTTGACGCTTTGCTGCCCATCCAGCATGAGCCTCAAACTGGGAGGGACTAATCTGTAACCAAAAGAAAAAAAATAGAATGAATCAAATGGCAAAAAGGAGGAGACAGGACGAATAGTATAGGTTTTTACTTGATTTAGTACAACCTTAATGCTCGGACTCTTCAAAATGGACTAAGTACCCGTGTCGGACTTGACACGATATGGGTATGAATATGTGATATGTGTCAGATTCTCCAAGTTTCAATAGGGCCTATGCCGTTTCTGCTTCTTTCTTTCTTTCCCCTTTTTGCTCTCTGTAACTAACGTCACCGTTTTTCCTTCTTTCTGTTTTCTTTCCCTTTTCCGGCGGAACTAAGTTTACCCTTCTTTTTCTTCTTTCTTTTTTCTTTCCCTTTTCTTCTTTTTTTCCTTCTTTTCTCCCTATATCGATGGTTCCGAGTTTTCTTTGTATGAAACAAAAATAGGTTTCATATATTGCTACTTAGTATTCTAAGTCTAAATTGCAATCAAATCCCTCATTTTCTATTTTATATAACATTGAGTAATTAACTTCCCATAATTGAAAACTAAACTTCCCATAATCAAATCCCTTATTCGTCTTATCCCTTTATTCAATACTTTTTTCATTCTTTGTAAACAATTGATTTTGGTCTATTTAAAATGACATATTGGCTTAGTAAAAAAAATTGAAATTTGAAAGACGTATCAAAATACCCTTGTCCATTAACCATATCCCCGTATCCTATATTTAGAAAATAAAATATCCGACACTTAAATACATAACCGTACCCGAGTCCGAGCATCATAGTAGTACAATACATGGAGGGGGAGATTTTAACATGATGCTATGAGAAATTACCTCTGTGTTACAACAACTACAGACTATGCCATTCCCTTGCTTGTAACCACCAAGAATCCTCTGTTAAAAAATTTGCCAAATTTACCCACACCGCAACTAATAAATAATGAGCAAAATTAAGAATATATCAATTGTGCAGAGAATGAGACAACCTTTCCTTTCGAATAGTAAGCCAAATCAGTCCCATCTGGAAGTCCGTTAGGCATGAAAAGCAATCGATGTAAATCATTATCCCTGTCATACATAGTCCCCAAAAGTGAAAGGTACGAGAATCAAATTTTAAGAATGCCTAAAAAAACCAAAAAAGGAGTGTTATATAAGAGATGAGAAGAAAGATAAAACAATGACAGTATGCTTGCCTTTTTTTCGTGCCACCTATGGAAGATCTCTTATGTTCTCCAATTGAGTTAGAAAAATAGTGTCTTGGCCTGTAAAACAACTGCATATTAGGAACCAAGACCATAATTCTTCTAATTTTCAGTTTTTAATTCCTACTTTTTAGATTTGGAAGGGGGGAAGAGTGACAGAAAGAGAACAAACTTTTTGATTGAGCGCTTCCGCTCTGCTGGTGCCTCTACATTAATCTGCTGATTTAAGGCCTGGTTGTGAGAATAAGAACACGAAGCAGGAGTTGCACTGTCTTCATTAGTCTGCCATTGATAGCTGCAAAATCATGAAAACAAAGTGAAGAAGTCAATGATGTTCCATTACAACAAATTAGTTACTAGTTAGAAGTTTCAATCACCAACAAAATAATTTTCAAAATCGCAAGATCCGAACTATATATTTAACTCCTCAATACAACAAGAGCGGCCACAAATGCTCCATGTCAAACTTAGTAGTCTATTTGAAAGCACCAGACATTTAAAAAATGCATAAGAAACATGCTTTCCATTGTTAAGACAAAATCTAAAGAGCTTAAAAGGGCACAAGGTGGCATAAGCTTCACAGGAACTTCTATTTCCAAGTGCACCCAATCTATTAACCCAGAAACTGGAATTAGAAGATAATGCTAAACTAAGATTATCAGGAGAAAAAAACTAGGTAATTATGCAAAATGCCTAGAATTTACATATTAATTGTATTATATGGGCATTTCAGGCTGAATATACACGCACGTTCAGCACTGCACGTGATTGATGCCAGCAAGGGTCAGATTAATTTATAATGCAAACAATATAAAAACAAGTTGAATAGCAGTTATAAATAGCAGAAGCTGACAAGAAGAAAACATATAGAAGCATCAGTTGACACTAGTGTAATTTGCCATTCATTAAGTCCACCAAATTGCACAAAGTAATCTCCAAACACAGTCTACGCATCTATGGATTTCATATGACCAGAATCAAACAGACTACGAAGTTCAAGTCCTCATTTCAAGCGACAACGCTGATTTAGTATGTTCTACACTGCTCAAATATGACACACACGCTGAAGCATATTTGCTTCTTCTGCTTCTTTTTGTTGTCTTTTACATTTTATCCTATTCAATTCAATCCCCATGAATGGGGGAGACTTTGGAAAGGAAGCGGGGGAGGGGATTGTTGGAATAAATCGATTAGATATTGTATATAAAAATTTGTACCCGATGGTGGAGGGATACGTGCCAAAAGGATTGCTGTGATGAATTTTATCGGCATAAATGATCTCATTGTCGAATAGAAGATTTGCTGCAACAACCAAGAGAACGTTAGAATGTGTATGATGTAAACATGACGAAATATGTTCATCTCTTATATATCCTCTCCTCACCCAAACGCCCACACAGGAATTAAGGCAGCAAGGTCCAGTAAAGAAGTGACTTGCAGGACAAATAAACACTATTTATCGTTTGAAGAATCAAAACAACATTTTCCACTTGGGATAAATATTTGCATCCATGTTAAAATGTATCCCCATGAAAACACCTTTGCCTACATGCATTGGAAGTCCATACAACGTGTGTAACAGGAATAAAAACAAGCAAAGCTTGTAAAATGGTACACATTTATAATATTATCCAGGTGGATCTAAGTAAGTTAAAACGGCTCTCGTTTCAGGAACTTTTAAAACAGTGGAATAATCCACAAAATGTAGATAAACATGGTCAACACCTTCTCTGATTCGATGACTGAGCACTTCCTGAAGTTCCTTACCATGCTTGAGCTACCCCTACAGGCAGGGGGGGTATCCAAGGGACTCAAAACTGGGTCGCTATCAGGAGCATACTACATAGCCATATAGTGACTGTTAAGACACTGCCTCAAGTTCCAGGAACGTCAAGGGAGATTTCACTGTAATCTGCCCTTAGAACACAAAAGTTTGCAATTGTGCTTTGTTTTCCATTGCACAATCAGAGATTTAGTCAGCACGTTGACTCTTCTAGTCATTGTTAACACAGAGAGCTATTTCAAAGAATTAGTCCATGTGATCTGAGTTCTTAAATTTATTATCTCTCTCCACTTTTAAATAAATGATTGATATAATAAAAATTTGAAAGTTCATGCTGAGACAGAGATAACTTACCACCAAGGCATGATGGGTATATAACTTACCACCAAGGCATCTTATCAAGTGCAAAAAGGGTCATCATCATAAAAATACTTCTATGATGCAACAATTATGATAAGCTTTGGACACGTTATTACAATTATGCAAAAAGACCTTTTCCTATATCCAACCACCTTCAATTCCCTAAAACCTACACAACAAACTAAGACTTGTTCACAATAAACGCCCAAAAGAATATAAAAGTGAAGCAGAACTATGACATTGATTTGGGAATAACCTTTCCAAACTTGGAAGTACCACTCATTGATGGAAGAACCTGCCAAATTTTTTATTACATCGTCTAGTGTGCAGAGAGGTGCAGCCTTCAGTTCTTGAATTATACTGTAAATAGGCTTCCCATTCTCCAGATATATGTTATTATTTGGATGTCTAGTCTTGCTACCTGCATGCCGTTCGAACTCATAGGCACTAACCACCTGCTTATACATTTCATTCCTTCAGTAACATTAAAATATACAAACACCTGACCAAAGTAAACAATTTTAATAGCAGGGGCAGCTTACTTTAGAGAAGTTGCAAATTGAACAACCACACAAATAACCACCATCTTTTATGATTCCTGGGATCTCTCTCTGGTAATCAATAAGAAACAAAAATTACCAAAAAGCGCTAAATTTATATCTTGAAGAAAAGGTGCAGGATATAACATACCTCCCTAGAAATCGAAATATACTTCACTTTTGCCCCTTCCAGAATTCTAGTAGACAGAAGCTTTTTTACATTTGTTGGGTAATTTTCTGGAATTACCTTCTTAGACATCTTTAATTCCTTGTGGGGTACACATGGGAAAGGAGTTTCAGAAAAATCTTTCACATCTGTGCATAAATTCATTTCTCTGTTCATATCACCAACATCAAGAGCATTCCTCACATTCTTGCAGTGAACATCATTGCTAGGTATGGGCTGATCAGCAGGACAGCATAATGGATTGTCAACATAGTGATTAGGATATTCATTATTAGTCACAGGCTCAGCAGCAGGAACAGACAAGTAACCATTAGAGTCCTCCTTGGGTTTTCTAAACTTAAATGTAATCTTCCTGATACCAGCCCTGCTAACATCCTTCGGAATTTCAATCACAACACGGGAAATGGAAACTGATTCTGACGTGTCATTTCTGCTGTGCTCTTCCACACACAAACTTCCGTCACTCGAGTTTCGGGAACGTGTAGATAAGATCTCTCCAGAGCCAAAATGGTCCTTCCGAACCATTTCAACTGCTTGGCTACTAGTGGTCACACTTGAAGTAACGTCTTTTGGGGACACGACTGGATTTGAAACTTCCGATAAAATATCATCATTGGAAGCCTCTTTCACCTGATTAGTAGCACAAGGCTCCAATTCAACATCATTTGGTGCTTCTTGAACCTTATTTTCAGCAGAAAAAGGCTCCAAGTCACCATCTTCCGGTGCTACCATAATATGATTCTCAGCAGAATGTTCCAGTTCAAGGTCATTTGTTGTTTCCTTCAACTCTAGTGTAACATCATTTAACACTTCTTTTGACAGCCCTTGTTCACAATGTTCATTCAAAGCTTCATTTTCTTCACTTCCAGAAAAGGGCTCTAAGTCCCTACTGTTCAAAACTCCCTCTCTGTGATCTTGAGAGCAAGAATCTAATTCACTACTTTCTATAATTCCTTTTTCTTGGGTTCGATTCAAAGGTTTTGATTCTGTATCATTTGGAACTTCCTCTGGTTGGCTTTCTGCCCAAGGTTCTTTTTCAGTATCACTCAAAACTTCCCTTGTCTCCCCTTCAGAATGTTCTAACTTAGAATTGTTCAAAACTTCCATAGTCTGGCTTTCAGTGAGAGGTTCTAGCTCAGATTTATTCAAAACTTCACTTGCCTTTCTTTCAGTGCAAGATTCCTTTGCCTGTCTCTTGGCATGAGGTTCTATTTCAGCATCGTCCAGCATCCATTCATGGTCGCGCTTCACTTCAAGCCTCGGTTGCTTGTAAATCTCCATCATTCCATCGTTCATGACCGACATGCAAACTTCACCTTCACCTTCCCTATACCTCCTCTACTAATGCAGAATTAATGTCAAACCACGTACATCTACAGAAGACCGCAGCATTCAAATACAGATGCAGTCATGCTGATAATATAAAGTCACTCAAGTCCGTGATTATCTGGGTAATATTTATCGAAATCCAGCTTCCAATTGACTCCAACAATCACCTAGAGAGTCCGAAAATCCCACTACAAAATTTTTTAATTCTAGATTGAGTACCTGAATAGCACACTCCTACACTTCTTTTATCCACGGTAAGGCCTGGAGAATTCGAAACTTCAAACAGACTCTATTCCCAAGCGTCCGAACTGTTTTTCAAATTTCAAATAAAATTCAAATACAGACTATGAACTAATATTCAATTAACCTATCCTTCAATTCAAGAAACCACATATAGAAATTAAAACAATTCTTGAATATGAAAATACACCACAGATCTGAATACCAGGAAAGAAACCGCCTTCCATTACGTCTATATCATAAAACCTATGTAGATGTCGATAATTTTTACAAAACATGCATGTATATGCAAAACAAGAGAGATCTACGATTTGGATAATAACAACAAAAAAAAAAGAAAAAATAGGAAAAATGCTAGGGTTTTGGCAAATAGAGAATTTTCTTGTTTGGATTAAACGAAGAAAGCGGCAACAAACGCAACTGAAAACGTCGATTCACAATACTGAATTGATAATGAAGCAATACTAATGTATTGTGTAGAGAGAAGAAACCGTTTCGAGATTTGGAAGGAACGAGAAAATGGCGGAAATACGGATAGGGGTGAAATTGACCTGTCCGGCTTTTTTATAGCTAAAGGTAGGGCCCAACCAGACCCTCTTATGTTGGGACACGTGGACATTAGGTGTACCGTGATTTTGAGATCCGTCCTTGATAAACGCGTCCGATGTAAAAACGTGTATGCATAGGATGAGCCTGACTTTTTTCCTCTCCGGTTCCCCTCCATTCGTATCCAATTTCGACTGAACTCGCGCTCTTTTGAATGAAGCTTTATAGTTAAACTGTGGAGAATTGGAGGAAAAGAGTTCGGAGGAGATATGTAATACTTTGAGCTGGCCTAGTTGGCTAGTTTTTTTTCGCGGTTTCTTTTGGATGGATGGGTTCCACTGCAAATATGAGTAAAAAAATAAATATCATGTGTCGTGATTAAAAATTAAAAAAAAATGTCAAACATAGGCCAGAAGAGTCGTGTTATTTTTTCATTCTCAATTTTCTAGTTATTTTCAACTACGTATTTTTTAATAAAATAATATTTTCTATCACATCAATAATTTTTCCTTCTTTTTCAACCACATATTCATCATCACATAAAAAAATGCATTCTTAAAGAAAAAAAACGTGCACCGAACAGGGATTTACTTCATTTTTTGTTGTTTTGTTGAGTGAAAATTTGATAGTTAGAATAAATACATTTAGGTATTATTTGAGCCTATTTTTTTGATAAAATAATTTTTATAATAGAGATTTTTTGGCAATGTGTGATTCAAAAATAAAAATAATTTTGATTTAATTATAAAATTATTTTATAAAAAAATTGTGATTGAAAATAAATTTTAGAGCTCAAGGTCTCAAACATAGGCTAAGTAAAACAATTTAAACCCTTGTTTTGATTCCATTTTTTGCAAAATGCATTTTTATCTTTCTTATTTTTAACAATACATTTTTATTTTAGTTAGAATGTTAATAATGGTAGACATTTCCTAATTCTATAATTTCAATTAATATCTTAACAATTTTACAAAGATTTTGACGCAAATTTAGTTCCCGTTTGGCTGAGATTTTTTTAAAATATATTTTATAAAAAGTGATTTTTATTTTTTAAATGTCTATCTTAAAAAATAGTAACAATTATGTGTCCGTGTACAAAATTATTTATGGAAATAATATGTGATTAAAATAAATTTTAAAATATTTAGGCCAAAACAGGGCTTAGAGGAACTAGCTAAAACTTAATACTATTGCATTCCAATAATTGATGTTTACTTCCCTTTTTTGTAATGTTCAAAATCTAAAATTTAATTTAAATTAAAGTAAATAATCAATTTTAATCACATATTTTATAGGACTCACAATTTTTTCACAACATATTTCATCAGTTCATCAAATTTTACTGGAAAAACTGATTTTAATCCCCACCAAACACAGGTTAAATAACTTGAACATTACATTGATATGAAATTACATGTTTACTAAGAAATTTAAAAAGAATAAATCCAATTGAATTTACATGGCTAATAGTAAAATTTCATTTATGCTAATAGTAAAATTTCATTTATTTATTTCGTAATTTTACTTTATTTTTTTTTCTCATCATGTTAACTAAATATATTTCTAGATATGTTGTATCGAAGAATAATTTGTATACATATTTTGTTTGGTAAAAATTAAAATTAAAATTTTAATTTAAATTAAAGTAAATAATCAATTTTAATCATATATTTTATGAGACTCACAACTTTTTCACCATGTAGTTCATCAAATTTTACTGAAAAATCTGATTTTAATCCCCATCAAATATAGGCTAAATAACTTGAACATTACAATTATATAAAATAACATGTTTACTAAGAAATTTAAAAAGAATAAATTCAATTGAATTTATATGGCTAATAGTAAAATTTATTTGTGTTCTAATTTATTAAAGTCTGATTCATATAAAACTTAATTGGAAAAAATTTTATTCTATTAGCTGACAAATATCCTGTTTGACAAAAATGAGTTTTAAGAGGAACATGTTCTTGAATAGTAATTTTTTTTAAAACGCGTAGTTTGTGCAAAATGTTTTATTGTGAGAATATGTAATTGAAAATAAATTTGAGATGATTGTCAGACAAGACTCGATTGTTTACAAACATTCCATATTTTATAAATTGTTATTTAACTATAATATAGTTTTATAGTACTTTCGATGAAAGTAAAATTTCATTTATTTATTTCGTAATTTTACTTATTATTATTATTATTATTATTATTATTATTATTATTTGTCATTGAGCATTTTAATGTTAGTTTTAAGTGATAATTTTATCGAATATAAACTATAATGCTGAGGATAAATTTCAGGCATAACTAATTTGTTAATATATAAAAGTAATAATAGGTTTGTTTTCAAATATGAGATGAAGTTGATTTGTAATAAGCATATTTAGGATCTATTTAGCATGACTTTTATTTTTATTTTAGCTTTTCAAATAAGAGCTTTTGAAAAAAAAATTAATTTTTGTTTGAAAACTAATTTCTGAAATAGTTATTTAATCCAAATGTGATTTTAGATGAAGTCACATTTAATCAATTTTCTCTAAAAATTCGTCTAAAAAAAATAGTTTCATAAAATTAGTCAAAATAATTCAAAAGAAATTTTTGAATCTCAAAATCTCCTTTTAACTTTTCAAAAGTTATGTCAAACGGACCCTAAAGTTTAATCACCTACCAAACAATTTATTATAATTCCGCTTAGAGATCGTATATTTTGACACATACTAATTACGTTCATGTACCATAAATCATTTCACATATCAAAAGGTTGCCACAAAAGTTAAAACCCGATTTTAAATATAATCAGCTAATATTATTACTATATTACGTGTACATAAAGGTTGACACGTTGATTTATACTTATGCGAGTTGTCGAATTTTAGTATACTGATCTTGTCAACACATTTTTAAATCAATTGTCAGATTTTTGACACGTATGAGGATATCAATCAAAATAAATACTTTAAGTGTACAAATAATTTAATCATATTTTCACGTTTCAAAACAAATACCAGCCTAGTTTAAAATATATAACTCTTAAGTGGATACAGCGTGTTGAAACACGGAACAAAATGACACTTAATCAGCATAAAATAAATGCTGCATGTGTAGTAGCAAGTTGCATTCTTTAAAAAAAAAAAAAAAAAAATCATTAATTCATTTTTCTACGAATTACAGAAATTTAAAATGGTATATTGCGACAAGGAAATTTAAGAAAATTAGTTTCAATTTAAATCACTTAAAAATTAAAATAACATGTGTTGAAACACGGAACAAAATGACACTTAATCAGCATAAAATAAATGCTGCATGTGCAGTAGCAAGTTGAATTCTGGAAAAAAAATACATTAATTCATTTTTCTACAAATTGCAGAAAATTAAAATGGTATGTTGCGACAAGGAAAATTAGTGTCAATTCAAATCACTTAAAAATTAAAATAACATGTGTTGGTCTTACATGATATAACCATCATTGTCTAATGTCTCAACCAAAATCAGCCTCCAACGATCATGAACTTAAAATGTTTTAAAATAACTTGAGTGAATACAAAATACTCCTTAACACAAGTTCGATTTCATGTAATAAAAATATACTTGCAAACTTGAAGCATTTCTTCTCCAGGCCGTAATCAACGTGAGTTGCAAGTTATTTTCAAAAAGAAAAAAGGGGAAAAAAAAAAGGTCAAGTGAAAACGATACTTTTACTTTTAGATAGATGTTGGATAAATACTACGTCAAATGCAAAAATTTAACATATAATAAAAAATACACTTACATGCTTTGAGCATTGCCTTTTTTTTTTTTTTTTTGTACTCGTTATAGTGCCCGGCAAAAAATCAATAAAAGACTGTAAAAGTTCAAACAACATAACTTTTCCTTGATGTTTGGTGCGGGTGTCACGAGTTGTTAGTATTTGTGATTGATCAAGTCATTGCTCAAAGTATTGTTAAATTGATCGGTCGATAATTACCAACGATATCATTTTCGATACGTCAGTAATTACTAACGCTTCAACTAGTTTAGTGGTATATTACCAACCAGACTTTTAATTATGGAGATTATCAATAAAAAAATTCCATTGGTAGTTAATTTTACCAACAGAATTTAGAGCATTAGCAATGTAGATATTCGTCCCTACTGCAAAATATTTTTAGTTGAATTATAAATCTCGTTGAGTCGAGCTATGAGTAGTTACCAAAGGCTATATCCGTTTCCAATCTATCAGTAATTATCGACGCTTTAGCAGACTTCGATACATGAATTTTTCGACCGAAAAGACTATATTTGTTTCCAATCTATCGGTAATCATCGATGCTTTACCAGACTTCGATGCGTGAATTTTTCGACAAAACGTTTCGGTCAATAAAAGCTATTACCAACAAAATATAGGAGCATCATCGATGAAAAATTCCATTTTTGATGCTGTGTTTTTAGTAGCGAGGGATGCAACGCTCCTTAGATAAATATAAACAAAACAACATATGTCCTACAATATCCAATGACACGAGAGTACTAGTTGTACTTGACACAATAGCAAGAAATTGATGAACAAGAAGATGGAGACGTATTGACTACCCCTTAAATCAAATATATTGGTAGACCAAGATATACTTAGGAATCAATGATTTCAATCTCGATAAGTGATTTAAAAGTCATGACATTTTGAATTAACAACGATCAAATAGCTAATTTCACATTGTCACGTCACTCGAAACCTATCTCAACCACTCCTATGATTCTAAAAAATGTTACAAAATAGGCATAGCAATTACTTGCTATCATACCAGTTAATCCAGGAAACAATGAGGAATAATGTCTACCCAATTTAATAAATTGATCAATGAATGCAAGCAATGAAGAAGACAGATAAAAAGCAAGGACCAACATGGTGTGCCAAACTTACAGCGAAGCAGGTCACTCATTGCTACACTTTCGGGTATTCTAGGATTCCAATATTATACAGCACTCGTTCTTCTCGTGACACGTCGTTAAAGTTCTGATCCATAATTATTGAAATCAATGTTTTAAAAAGCGTAAAGCATAATAAAGCGTGGAAATCAAGCTTCAACCTAGGCGGGTTCTATGTGTCAAAAAGTGTCTTTTTATTTTAAGATTTTAAGTCAGTTTAAAATTTATTTAATAATTAAAGAAAAGGTGTTAACAATCATAAAAAAAGTGAGAAGAAACGCTAGGCGCAGCGTTTTGCGCCCGCTTCGCACCTAGACGCTACTTTTTAGAAAATTGATTTAAATATAAATGGCCGTGAAGTGACAAGACAACCCTCTTACACAAAATTTAAAAAAAAAAAAAAAAAAAGATGAATGATTTTCGTTGGGTAATTCATACATCAAATATAAAAGTACTTCAAAATCAAAATTAAAATAAAATAATCCAGGACTCAAATTTTTCTAGTTTTTTTATACAAGTACTTCAAAATTAAAAAAAAAATAAAAAAGATGAATGATTATCCAGGACTTTTCAATGGATGTTTCACCTAAATTTTCCAAACGGCTCTTTACATGTTCATCTGGTGCATTGCATCAATTGGAGAGTTAGTTGTGGGTAATTTTGTCCATTGCATTTTCAACGGCACAGTGATGGGAAATTGAAGTATGTCAAAACAACTAACTTTCGTATTTTTTATTAGAACTAGCCTATTTATCTCTTGTCGATAATCATCGTTAAGGGTTAGCATCTTCATTCTTCTATTCTCAAGGTAATCCTTTCATCCACTACTGTTTTTTGAAGATTTCTCTCATTTTTGGTATACTACCATTCAATTTCCACGAATAAGATATTACATCTTCCTCTCATCAAGATGCTTCAAAACCATCTCCTTACACATCAAGTAGGGGCGAAAGTGAAAGTAAGGACAAGAGAGGGGGAGTTGATCGGCTCATCTTTTGATGGGCCGGTCGATGGTAACACGGCTAGTCGATTGACAAGCCTACAAAGAGGTCGACTTGCTAGTCGTCAACCCACCTGGCAATAGATCGATCGATGGGGGCAATCAATTGACCCATTGAAATAATGTTCATCTTGACAAATTTTAGAGATTCCAACATTTTTTGTCTGGGACGTGGACAAAATCTCGTATTATGTTTCGATTGATTATGGTCGATTTCTTTTTGACAAAATGACACGTGCCTAACGTGCATTTGATTTCCTTCCACATGAACCCCTTTTTTATGACTAGACGAACTGTCATATTAGCATATAAGAAATGTCGATAAAAAGGCTAAAATTAGGAAGTTTTTTCTTACACCTTACTTCTTGTTCGCCCGCATATTGGTCGACTAAGCTCCGATCGCATGGTATGGCGGACGACTACTCGACCTCTGTGTAGTAGTTGAATGCGCTAGTTTAATTGATTGTTGTCATTGCTTGCTACTCAATGGTTTGTGCGGTTTAAAGTTTGGTTAGCGAATTTTAGTTATGCTATTTCCATGGCCGATTCTTGAGCTTTATTCAACCTTTTGATTTTATTGCTCATCGCTTAGCCCTTGGATGATTTTGACATGCTGAAACCGAGGTCTAATTATTTTGAGCCTTAACCAACTTTTTGGTTTTGAAAGCTCATTACTGGGACCATAAAGCGAATTTTTAGCCCTAACATTTTTTTTGTTGTTTTATTGCTCACAGCCTACACCGTGGACGATTTTGATGCGTTGAGCGCGATGTATAGTGATTTTGAACTCTAACCAATTTTTTGGTTTTAAAAGATCATCACTAGGACTATAGAGTGATTTTAAGATTATAACCTCTTTTTTATTTTCTTGCTCATCGCCCAGTCTCTCAGGCGATTTGTTGGTTGAGAGTGTGATCTAGTAATTTTGAGCATTAACCAATTTTTTGGTTTTGAAAGTTCACCATTATAACCATAGAGCGATTTTGAGTTTATAACTATTTTTCTGTTTTCTTAACCACCGCTGGCCCCCTTGGACGATTTTGATGTGTTGATCGCGATTTTTGATGTTCAGAGCGCGATGTATAGTGATTTTGTACCCTAATCAATTTTTCGTTTTAAAAGCTCACCAATAGGATTGTAGACCGATTTTGAACTTATAACCAATTTTTTGATTTTCTTGCCCACTGCCCAACCTCTCGAACTATTTGTTGTATTGAGCATGTGGTCTAGTGATTTTGAGCCTTAATCAATTTTTTTGGTTTTGAAAGCACACCCCTATGATTATTGAGTGATTTTGAGCTTATAACCAGTTTTTTGATTTTCTTGCTCATCGCCAACCCCTTGAGCGATGAGTTGTGCTGATTAAAATTTAAAGCCCAACGAAAAATCTCAATGATTGTAGACCAAGTCTGTACATTTACACGAAGCTTACCTAGAATGCGAGTTCAATAAGCACTCGATAGCTTTAACAGTGGCATGAGACGGCGTTGTTTCACTCAAACCAGTTAGGAACAAGACTGATGTGAACACTTAGGCCCAAAAATGAACAATACAACTGCATCCTCTCTTTTAAGAAAAGTAGGATAATGAGATTTTTAAAAATATGTCATTATAACCCCGTTTGAGTCATATTAAAATTTTTATTCTTATTTTTTTATTCATTTTCGATCACACATTTTTTAATAAAATAATATTTTTCACCACATCAATAACTTTTCATTTTTTTCAACTACATATTTTCCATGAACAATACAACTGCATCCTCTCTCTTAAGGAAAGTAGGATAATGAGATTTTTAAAAATATGTCATTATAACCCCGTTTGAGTCATATTAAAATTTTTATTCTTATTTTTTTATTCATTTTTGACCACACATTTTTTAATAAAATAATATTTTCCACCACATCAATAACTTTTCATTTTTTTCAACTACATATTTTTCATCAATCTACTATTCCAAAATACATTCTTTCAAAATAATGTGATTTAAACACACCCATAATGTGTTCTAAACAAGGGCATATGTAAAAAAATAATTCATTAATGGATCAAATAATAAGTCATCACATATATATCACGTAGGGTGATTATCAATAATTCTCGCTTAGCATTTACTTTATGTAAAATGTGCAAAAAGGTAGCGTGGGATTGATGCGGGATTATTGAAGAAGAATCAACATGGACCCCACTCCAATTTTTGGTTTAACCAGGTTGGTGGAGATTAAAATCAGTTTTTTAGTAATATTTTGATAAAAGTTGATAAAATGTATGGTTTAAAAATTGTTAGACCCATAAAATATGTTGTTAAAATTAATTGTTAGCTTTAATTCAAATTAAAATTTGATAATTTGAATTTTAATCGATACCAAACATAGGCATAATATTATTCTAATATGAATTTTCTATTGCTCTGAATCTCCAATGAGATTAATTTTATTAGTCTTTTAGCTCGGCTGAATTGCTCTTAAGTGTACTTTTTGAAACTTGATAGCTTTCATACCACTTACTATAGAGTTTTTTTTTTTTTTAATTGTATTTTGTCAATAAAAATTGGTAAAATTGCAGCATAGGTCCCATGTATAGGCTTTGTGTTAATTTGGACACAGACTTCTTCTTCTGTGGTGTTTTCCATCAATTTGGTTTTTAAACATCATATCGGTGTACATGGGATATAAATTTTAGTTCAAAAGACATTGCATGTGATTTTAAAAGAAAATTGACCGGAAACATCACAAAAGAACCAACGACGTACCAAAGTTAATAGGTCGAAAATGTTGCTGCACAAACAAATAGGCTGGTAGAAAGCATATACATTGATGACCAACACTTGAATTTTACCTTAAATGTTTTATAATTTTTCAATTGTTAGGTACCCATCATCAAATGTATCTTGAAATTTCCAATTAATTTGTTGACAAAAAGAAATTGCAATTGTCACATTTTGTTTCGAATCGTTCAATATGACGTTGTACAATAAAGGATCGCGTGACAAAGTTTTTGATAAAAGTTATAGGAATGTACGATTGAAAATTGATTTTAAAAAATGGAATCTTATTAAATATGCGATTAAAATTGAAGTTTGACCGTTAAAAAATTTATAAAATTTTATCAAACAAGCTCTGAAAGACATAACTTGACTCCAATATAATATTTTCTATGAAGTAAGAAATTAAATTCAAGTATTTATTTTTACTATTGTGATTATTTCAGCAATGGGCACTAAATAAATGACAATAAATAATTAAAACATTCAAAAAGTAGTAAAATAAGAATTCAAACTAACGTATCTCTTTCCATAGATCACGTACGTCATACTCAAATAATTCAAAGATTAGTAATAATTGATTAAAAAAAAAAAATAACAACATTCGAGCTCTGGGAGAAGTGGGCTTGAGCGGCGAATCATTTGTTTAAGCTCTGTTTGGATCCCATTTAAATTATAATTAGTGTATGTTTGAGACGGATTAAAATTTGATTTTAATCTAAATCAAAGTCAAACAATCAATATTAACTACATTTTTTATGAGTCTCACATCTTTTCAAACGCACATTTTAAAAACTTATATCACAATTCACTAAAAATCTAATTTTAATCCCTACCAAACACTCTCTTAATTTTTTTCTCTTTTCTTATCAATCATACATTATTAAATAAAATAATATTATATAAAAACTTAATT
>CAIGRB010125152.1:4351-34247 GCA_903798255.1 Fraxinus quadrangulata | reverse complement strand
ACGAATTATTTTACGGTTATAATTCAAAATTTTTATAAGTCACAATTTGTTCATCGGTCATAAATAAAAAATTGAAATGTCACAAATTATTCATTGGTCACAAATCTATCAAATTAATAAGTATATTATTTATGGTTCACAAATCACAAATTTTATATGTCGCACATTATTTTACGGTCACAATTCAAAAATTTCATAAATCACCATTTGTTTATCGGTCACAAATAAAAAATTTATATGCCACAATCTATTTATCGGCCACAAAGTGTTTATAAGTTACAGTTCATTTATCGGTCACAAATTATAAATTTTATTGGTCATAAGTTATTTCTCGATCATAACTTAGTAAATTGTGAGTCACAATCACATTTTGTAGATCACATATTATATATTTGTCACAATCAACCAATTTATTGGTCACAAACACTATTGGTCTCACTCGACCGTCGCGGCCACCACCAACACCACGATGTCGTTGCCGCCACCACCACCGCCAAACTATTTGCGACCACCACCTCACCACTGCCAACAATGTCAGATCTACTACCACACCAGCGGAAAGTCCGCTTGCCTCCGCCAATGCCATCACCACATAAACCGCTATAACATCCCGACGCAACCACCACCACTAATGCCGCTCAACTTCAAAACCACCATCCCACCACCAACAAACAACCATTTCAACTACAAAACAATCATCGGTGTTAACGCCACCACCAACACCTGCACCGTCACCACCACCACCATCAACACTAACAAACCAAGCACTATAGCCACAAACAGCACCACCACCACAAAATCAAAAACCAAACTTGAGAAGGCGCTTCACTTGGAACCGCTTCGCTGATATCGCCAGCGTCCCGGCCAACCAGTCACTACAACCACGACACTCCACCACCTCCATGCCATCAACACCAAAACAAAAGCAACAGCCAAAATATCGATATCGCCATTACCAAACACGAGATGAAGACGATGGTTTGGGAACGGGATGCCGGAATAACCAAACACCACGCCAACATCACAACCACCACCAATCAAACACCAAAAATAAGATCCAAACATCAGAGAACGGGACATCGGCTGGGAACTGAACGCCGGAATGATTTTACAAAAGCGCCCGAAAGATTGGGCCGCAGTACCCCAACATTACTTCTCTAATCCTTCTTTTCCCAATTCAGTTAATCATCCCCTTTGTGCCTTCCTCATAACATCTCTTCCCCTTTAAAGGACCTTGTCCCCAATGTTGAAAATCTGGTAGTGTTACTGATGCAGCTTCCTTCTCTCCAATTCTTTTCTTAAGTAATGATACATGAAACACTGAATAAATTTGGGCTGTAGACTGTAATTTTAGTTTGTAGGCTACCTTCCCAATTCGTTGAATCACTTTGTAAGGTCCATAGTACTTCACAGAAAAAAGCTCTCCTGGCCACAGATTGTTGAGCATAAGGGTGTAATTTCAGGTATACCCAATCTCCGATCTGAAATTCTCTTTCACTCATGCTCTTATCTATATAATATTTCATCCTAGCGCTGGCCTGAGCTAGATTCTCTTTCAGAATTATGTCCATCTCGTGCCTTTCTCGTAGTACCTCTTCCACTGAAGTACTGGGGATCTGTTGATAAGGCCCCGGAGCTAACTGAGGGGGTTTGACACCGTACAAAGCTTCATATGGTGTCATTTTAATGGCAGTGTGTAGGGTAGTGTTATACCACCATTCGGCCAGGCCGGGCCATTTATTCCAATGTCTAGGCTGTTTGTATACCATGCATCGCAGATACAGTTCAAGGCACTGATTTACCCGTTCAGTCTGTCCATCTGTTTGTAGGTGGTATGCTGAACTTTGATGTAATCTGATTCCCAAGTATTTAAACAACATCTGCCAGAACTCACTTATGAACACTTTATCTCTGTCGGTAACAATGCTTTGGGGTAGACTATGCAACTTGTGGATGTTATCCAAGAATAATTTGGCAACCGTTGGGGCTGAAAATGGGTGGGATAATGGTAGGAAGTGTGCATACTTAGTGAACCTGTCCACTACCATCAAGATTACGTTCTTACTCCATGAGGTAAGTAAACCTTCAATGAAGTCCATGGATATGTAACTCCAAGCATACCGTGGAGTTGGTAATTGTTGCAATAAACTTGGGTATGCTACATGTTCCCCTTTGCATCTTTGGTAGGTGTCACGTTCCAATACCTCATTCTTGATATCCTTGCTCATCCCTGGCCAAAAAAAAATGTTGATTGGTCCTATGAATACTAGCATGTACACCAAAGTGACCCCCTTCCTGTTAGGAATGTATATCAGCTATCAATTTCTTCCTGATGTCGCCACTTGAGCCAATGTAAACTTCAGTTTTATATTTGAATAACCCATTCAAGTAGTGGTAGTCTAGTTTTGAGTTGTTATCCAGCAGCAAGGCAGTAATTTTAGCCTCAGCCTCTTTATCACCTTGGTAGCTAGTCATCACCTCTTTTATCCACACAGGTGTGACTTAGTTATTGCCAAACACTCTGAAATTTTTTCTTCCCTTCTAGATAGTGCATCAGCCACCTAATTTTCTACCCCTTGTTTGTACTGTATTTCATAGCTGAGCCCCAATAACCTAGACAACCAATTCTGTTGTAGTGGGGGTAGTAATTCTTTGCTCCAGCATGTACTTGAGTGATTGGTGGTGTGTTTTGATTATAAAGTTGTGGCCTTCAAGGTAGTGTCTCCACTTATTCACTATTGTGACCAATGCAAGTAGCTCTTTTTCATATATGAATAGGCCTAACTTCTTGTTGTCTATGCCTTTACTTAGGTATGCCAATGCCCACATATTCTGCATCAGGACAGCCCCAATCCCTCCATAACATGCATCTGTTTCAATTATAAAAGGTAAGGAGAAGTCTGGTAGTGCTAACACGGGGGTGGTGCTCATAGCCCTTTTTAATTCCTGGAAAGCTATATCAGCAGTCTTACTCCAATGAAAACTGTCTTTCTTTAGTAATTCAGTCAGGGGCTTGGCCATGGCCCCATAGCCCTTTACAAACCTCCTGTAGTACCCAGTTTGGCCCAGAATTCCCCTCAACTGTTTGATGTTAGTTGGTTTAGGCCACTCCTGCACTGCTGCAATTTTTGAATAGTCAGTTGCGACCCCTTATGCCGAGATAATGTGCCCTAGGTACTCTATTTTGGACTGCCTAAAGGAACATTTACTCTCTTTAGTGAAAAAATGGTGATGTTTGAGAAGTTCCAGTACTACTGTGACATGCTAACAATGAGATTTCAGGTCTTGGCTATGAACATATGTTATTAAAGAATATGATAACAAATTTCCTGAGGTATGGCTTGAATACTTCGTTCATTAGGCATTGAAAGGTTGCATGAGCATTGGTAAGCCCAAATGGCATTATCCTGAATTCATATAGGCCTTCGTGAGTTTTGAAAGCTGTTTTATGGGTGTCTTCCTCTGCCACCCTAATTTGGTGGTATCTAGCCCTCAAATCAATTTTTGTAAACCATCTTGCTCCCTTTAGCTCATCCAGTAGTTCATCTATGATTGGCATAGGATATTTATCCTTAATAGTCAGACTATTCAATTGTCTATAGTCCACGCAAAACCTCCATGTGCCATCCTTCTTTTTTACTGGTAAGATAGGGGATGCATAGGGGCAATTGTTGGCCCTTATAATTCCACTTTCCTTCATCTCCTTCACCATCATTTTAATCTCTCATTTCTGGACATAAGGACACCTGTGTGGCCTGATTTTAAATGGTTGTGCACCTTTCTTCAATGGTATATGATGACCATTAAACCGTATGGGTGGTAATCCCTTGAGTTCCAGGAAAACCATAGGAAACTGATTCACTACTGCCTTAAGTTCAGCTAGCATGGGTTCATGTTCTCTCTCTGCAATGGCAGTGATCTGAGCCACTATACCATAAGGTTGCTGTTTGAACTCACTCTTCTTTCCATTACCAATCAACATTTGGAATTCTTCTCTGAGTGCTTCGTTCTGAAGCTTAATTTCTGTACCCTCATGATGGAAGGTTATACCCCCTTTAACAAAATCAAACAACACATGGCTAACTTGGCTAGCCAATCTACTCCAAGTACCATATCACTTTCTCCAAACTTAAGTACCCTTAGTTGAAATTGAAATTCCAAATCCTGCATCCTCCAGATTAATGGATTACATATTGACTTGCTGACCAATTTTTCTCCTCCTACTACAGTTACCGAGGTGGGTTTTACTTGCTGCATCTTACAGTTGATCGAGTGAGCCAATTGTTCGTTTATGAAACTGTGGATACTCCCATTGTCAATTAATATAGATACCTTTCTCTTTTTAATTATCCCAGGAAGTCTAATTGTCTTTACCACACGGCTGCATGCTAATGCGTATATAGATATCTGCATCGCTTCATCCACTACCTCCTGGCTCATCTATTTTTCCACCACATCTAGTGGTTTCTCCACCTCCCCTTCGTCATCTATTAGTACGAAATTGAGCATTTTATTCTTGTATTCATGCCCTTTAGTATACTTTTCATCACATTTGTAACACAATCCAAGTTCCCTTTTAGTCTGGAAGTCTGTAGGGGTGATAACTTTGAATTTAAGAGGGTTGTTGGAGTGCTTGGGAGTAGGTTCTAAATAGGTATTAGTTTTATATGTGGCTTCATTTGGCTTGGGGTTAGGATTTGGATTGGTCCATTTAGAGTAGGGGTGTGGTTTGAAAGTTTTGGGTCCTTTGTTTAAAGCTGATATGGTATTCTCTTGTAGGAATGCGATTTCAAAAGCTTTGGCAAGAGTGGAGGGTTGAATCATTTTCACCATGGACTTGATCTCAACTTTCAGGCCACTGGTGAAAATCGATATGTAATATGACTCGGTTAAGTGGGGCAACGATACCATTACCTGAGATTTCAGCTCTTTAAATTGTTCCTGCTACTCCATGATGGTTCCTTTCTGCCTTAATTTACTGAAGATTTTTACTACTTCTTTAGCTGTGTTATCCGCAAATCTCCTGCAAATCTCTTTTGCAAATCCATCCCAATCAGTAGTGGGGTGGGTGGAGATGAAACCGTGAAACCAAATATCGGCTTTCCCCTTTAAATACATCTCTGCGATTCTCATTTTCAACTCATCTTCCACCTGATGAATTTGAAAATACTTGTTCGCCTTCCTCAGCCATTCCCTTAGCCCTTCTCCACTAAAATAAGGGAAATCTATCTTTGGTAGTTTGGTAGCCATCCTCATCTCCCTACCTTTACTGGAGTTACCATAATTGGCTTCATTTCCCTTAATACTGCCACCGTTGGTCAGAGATGATTCCCCAAACCATTCTATTGGTTTCTCTTTGTGATCAACCTTATTACTAGTCAGCTGAGCTAACATTAGCACCATTGATTCCTCATTTCACCCATCATCTGTTCCAATCGATCATTTCTAGCAAAAACAGTTTGCAACGTTTAGTCATTGGTTTTGAAAACCACTCCCAAACCTGCAATTTCCTTATCCAACCCCTTAATGTGTTCTTCGTTTGATTTACTCCGAGTCTCCGCCATCCTCAGATCCATTGCTGCTCTGATACCAAGTTGTAATGGTTGAGTTAAATCCTTAACCTCAACTCAGTAAATTTAAACAGCACAATCAGAATTCAATTGAAATTCTCAACACCCAATCCTTCAATTGAAAGTTTAATGGAAATACAAGAGTAAGAACAGAAAAAAACAGAAAAAGAAAAAAAGGGAAAGAGTTTAAGAACGGATTATCCAAATGATTCTTCACACATTTTCCCTCCTTCCCCTATCGTTTTAACAGAATGCCATGTAGAGTTTAAATTTCAGCTAGTCGTTGCCTATCTTCTTCCTTTCTCTTCCCAGTTTTGGTGTTTCTCTTACCCATCATTCCCCAATTCAGCTAATCCTTCCCCTCTATGCCTTCCTCATAACAATCACCAAACCCACCACCACGCCACGCCATGCCACCGCCACCGCCAACATAAACACCAAACCCACCACCACCGCTCACTGCCAAAGAAGAAGCTACAGTGGCGATTCGAGCCATTGAGCACTGTTGTGCGACACAGTCTGCATGGCAGCGGCGCTCGACGATCCGTACGACAGCGACGATCGGTGCTGTGCACGATGGCATTCAGTTCGCCGCTTCCGTTGGTGAAGAGGAAGAGAGAGTGAGAAGAGAAGAGAAGAGAGAAGACGGTGAAGAGGATAGTGAGAAGAAAAGGAGACGGTAAAAAGGAGAGAAAAAGTTGGAAAATTCTAGGATTTGTCAAATTGGAATAAAATTGATTAGAGTTTGAGATGANACACGATGAGCGCAACGACGTCGTTGACAAAGATGGGAGGTGTCGCCGGTGAAGGTTGGTAGAGAGAGAAGAGAGATAAAGGAAATGGTTTCTAGGGTTTGGGATGAAATTGATTAGAATCTGAGATGAAAATTGTATAATTAATATTTAATATTTAAAATTAAAATATCTAATTTTTGAAAAGTAAAATCTTATATACGAAATTTGAAATTGAACGTTGAAAATTCTGATTTTGCGTAATTTTCATATTTTTTTTATTCTAATATTTTTTGCTGAGTAAAAAAAGGATAAGACATTTTTTGCAAAACAGCCATTTTAAGCTTTAAACCCGCTACTATCTTCAATAACCCGGCAGCCGTATTTCTCAGATTTCTTAGGGCAAAGAGCTGCTGCGGCAAATCGATCCAGGTATTTATCTCCCGTTCACCTCTGAAATCCTAATCTCAAGCACTTTTTCCACTCACGGAAAAAGATTAATAGTTTGAAAAGGCTAAATTTTTTATTCACTATTTTATTCATTCGGTTGAGGTTCTTATCGCAATAAATAGTCGGCCTTTTCATTTGCACGTGTTTTTATGTGCGTGTGTAGATTGGTGTTTGAATTGATTTGGTTTTTGGAGGTGTATGTTTCTATTATTCTCTTGTTTTTGCTCATAAAACTTTGAAAATTTACATAATATTCGCTACTGCTTATCATTATTTGTTTTGATAGATTCCATGCGATACACCAGTCATATTTTTTTAACGTCGATTATGATTTTTGGTTATTTTAAAGCGGTCCGTGTCTTTTCTTTTGCTGTCTATAGTGTGTCAACTTTCAGGATTCACTGTCCGGGAATTTCTTTGATCTTTTTTGGTATTTAATGGCAGTCTCCATTTTAATTTTTTTGATGAGAAAATGAACAATGGGAAAATCGTTTCTTTTTTGGGCATCGGTTTCCTTTTATTTTATTAGATGTCTGAGCACAATTGCAGAAATTGTACTCGAGAAGATTTTAGCTCAGAATAAAAGTGTTATCGAGGACAATTCCCTGACTTGTTGATGCAAAGATCATTTCTGACTGTTTATGATAGAAACTTGGTGTAGGATAATTCAACTGTGGCTTTTGTCTGGAGGGGTAATGAAAAGTTTGAAATTTTATCATCAGGAAAAATTGAATAATGCTATTTATCATTAAGATGATGGAACCGGCAGTCTACGTGGAATAATAAGATTTAATAGTTCAATTTTTATGAGAGAGAGAAATGTGAGGGATAATGAGTTGTTAAATCACCAATGTTTCATCATCACGATGATAAATAGTGTGTCTTGAAAAAATTATATAGACCAAGTTGGCTTGAAACTCGAATCAGAGTGGGAAAAAAATTATAGAAGTGTTGGATCATGCTGTACATGGCTTAAGCCTTTGGGCGCATCTCAATTTTTAAAGGGCGTAATTTGTAATGAAGCATTTTTCCTTCGTGATGAGAAGCACAAGAGTTACCGTAAACAAAAAAAAAAAAGTCAAAATATATTAAAATGCAAAATAAACTCATAATACACCATAAACAATCTTCAAAATTCATAGTTGAACAATTTAAAGCGTGCAAAAAAAAAAAAAAAAAAAACTATTAAGAAACTATTATTGTAGTTGGTGAGGATAGTTGACTATTTCCAAAGGGGGTCCATGAGAAACACATTTTTGTAATGTTGTAGTGGGCAATGAGCTATTCTCAAAATGGGTCTACAAATTTTTTTATGTTTGTTGGGTCACAAGCCTTGAGGTGGTGGTGCTGTGATGTGTATGCCTCCCACAACTGAGGCGCATACCTCCAAAAACCTCCTCACAATTTGTACTTCTATGAATCTTGTGGTCGTAGCTTGAAACTTTGTGTATATGGGCTATTTCAATGTGTCTATGTTGTCTCATTGCCTCCTTTTCCTGGTGTTCAATCTTGAAGCCTCCACGCGGCTTTCCATACATATATGTTTGTTTGCTCATTATTGAATAGTGGATTAGTTTAATCACAATTACTGGGTGTGCAAATAGTATTTTCTGACCAATTGAGTTTTATTTATTCTGTCCCTCAGCTGAAAGACCAGTTAGATTCTTGAGATGGCGACTTTTGCCAGACCTGAGAATGCTTTGAAACGTGCTGAAGGTGAGTGATAATTGAATGATAATAACTATTGCTCGGCATTTTGTCACAGCCGGTGCAATCCATGGTCAATTTTTTCTTTACAATTCAACCTTTTATTGTGTGCATGTATCAACCATTATTTTTTATCTCTAGTTACAGTTGCCACAAAAATCTTTGATGTCTAGGTCTTGATTCATCTGTTTAATGTTGTAGATGCAAAATTATCCATTATTTCACTATGTTGAGTATGAGTATTATGAGAGATGCATAGACGACCATATAATTCTTCCTTCTGAAATGGTTGATACAAATTCCTATGTTGCCATGCATTAGACTGTGGTGAGACATGATTAGACATTGGTTATGGCCTTTGGCCCCTTCCAAATAATTTTCAGGAACCTTGAAAGGTTGATCAATTGGTGTCTTGAGTTTGTTCCCAATGGTCACCAGTTCGAGTCCCCTCAGAGCCACTAAGGTGAATACCCGACCGTAAACTTCAGGACCTCGTGAGATTAGTCGAGGAACGCGCAAGTTGGCCCGGACATTTACGGTTATAAAAAAAATAAAATAAAATTTTCAGGGTTGTACAGTAAAGTATGCGCTGTTTACTTGTCCAGATGTTCTCATACATCATTTTATCTCTCTTCTTCAAGATTTCGCCACATTCATGTATTGTATACTAGCGAAATGTCACTTTTTTACATTCTTGATATGTTTGGTGGAGGTAACCTATAATGTGCTGATGCAGAGTTGATCAACGTTGGACAAAAACATGAAGCTCTTGAGGCTCTTCATAGTTATATTACCACAAGGAGGTATAGAGCATGGACAAAGACACACGAGAGGATACTGTTCAAGTATGTAGAACTATGTGTCGATATGAGGAGGGGCAGGCATGCTAAGGATGGTCTTATTCAGTATCGTAGTATCTGCCAACAAGTTAACATTAATTCGCTGGAGGAGGTAATAAAGCATTTCATGCAGCTGTCCACAGAGAAAGCTGAGCTTGCACGTAGTCAAGCACAGGCCTTAGAAGAAGCTCTGGATGTAGATGATTTAGAAGCTGATAGAAGGCCTGAAGATCTGATGTTGAGCTATGTCAGTGGTGAAAAAGGAAAAGACAGATCTGACCGTGAGCTCGTCACTCCATGGTTTAAGTTCTTGTGGGAGACATATAGAACGGTTTTGGAAATTTTACGCAACAACTCAAGATTGGAGGCTCTGTATGCGGTAAGATATTCTTAAATGCAATTTTGGTTAGTAGAATATTCTTCAGCGCATGCCAGAGTTTTTATCTGCAATTGGAAATTGTGTTTTTTCATTACCATGCTATCTGTTGCAAGTCCTGAGCGAGGTTTTCAGTATGCGTCAAGTACAACAAAATGTTAAAAATACAATTATAAAGTTCCAATGATAACCCATTAAGCCTATGACTCAATAAAGTTAAAAAAAAAAAGTTAAAAATACAATTATAAAGTTCCAGTGATAACCCAATGAGCCTATGAACTCAATCAAGTATGTAATTTTAGATATTTTTAGTAGTATAAGCACGACTATGCATCATGCAGTTTGTTATTCAAATATTTTTCTCCTTTCTGCTATTACAGTGAACCCTTTCATAGCTGATATTCTACAGGTTGCTGATCTCTTAGAATCAGAAAAATCTAATGGAACAACATAGATCCACATTCCAAAAATAATGTTTCTCATACTTTATAACTACAAAAATTTCTTCTTAGTATCAATTACTAGAAAGAACTTTTTTTTTTTATCTGTTAATTTATTTCTGTCTTTCCACATGCATGCATTTCTGGAAAGATTTTTCTCTTCTATAAAATCAACAAACAGTTATGGTGTTGGTCAGTTTTGCGACATCATACTGTAGGGAATTATTAATTGGCACCTTTTTTGAAGTAGGAGTTTGATTTTATTAGTTGATACTTACTTTTATTCTTTAGGAAACAATATTCCAGGTGTAAAATAGGTAGATATGTATTTTTACGGTGATTGTAAATTTGTAATATAAATGAGATGATTTATATTATATTTTTCCTGGTTTAAAAAATAATTCCAATGAAAAGTTATATTTTCTTTTCACGTTTTTGTGGACATGGTCAGAGAATGTGTATTCATCCAGTTCATTCTTGGAGGGTCCTAACTGGTGTCTTCACCTCCCTGTCTCTGAAAGATCACTCTGAGATTATCGTTCTTGGTTATGATGTTGATTTGGCAAACCTTTCACTTCATTTTCCTCATGATCTATTTAAAGCATGCGTGCTGACTGTTTTTTAAAACTTTCTTGAACACCTATGACCTATCCGTCTGAATTGATTGATGAGCTTCTAAAACCACTTGACCCTGTTCCCTTTTGCCAGCCGTTTACTAGGAACTGTGATGGATATGTATCCTCTCTTTTTACACCTCTTCGTTTTTATGCCTGGGCTTACCCTTCTGGCTTTCTCCGAGTCCTGCTTATACTTATATTTCTCTCCTCTTCCTCCTATACTTCAGGTTGCACCTAAACTGTTTAATTTTTACTACCGTTTATATAATCCAAGTTTAATAAAAAACATTCCTGCAGTTGAACGAGCTAGATAGGCAGTCAAGACCTTTGGATCTTTACTATCTTGTCTAATGAGTTTTACGGGCTTGAAATTCTTGGGGATGATTATTAATTTTACGATTCTTCTGAAAAGTAATATAATTTTGCTATTCAGATTTGATTGTTGGTTTGTCTTGAGGATGGACTTCAAGTTTTAGCTTAACAATCGTAACTTGGATTAATGCTGTGAATCCCATAATCCAGTATCTGCAGAGACACTTTTGACTGTGCAATTATCACGAATGTCCCTCCAGAATATAAAAGGGTCATGCCATGGGATTTCTAATCGTACTTCATTGAGTTGCTATGAAGAAACTGTTGTCAAACCTTCTGTAGTTTTAAAGCCTTCTAGTTTTAAGACTCGGTGCTGTTCATCTTATTAAATTATGAGCTTGTAGTCTTGTGGATGTTCTCTTTATTTCTTCTGTTGAACTGGGTTGAAGAGCTTTAAATTGGATCTCGATAGTCTCTATGTTGTTCACATGTAAAATATTTTTGTTGTGTGCTGCAATTATCTTCAAATTCAATATGTCAAGTTGAAGAACTTGTCTAGATTGTATGAATTGGCTGTCATCTAGGTGAGGTTTTGTTATATGCCACTGGCATATTGAAGACTAATCTTTGCTTTATCACTTTTGTTCCATGAGGAGTGACTGAGCTTCTGATTTGAAATGTGCAGATGACTGCACACCGTGCCTTCCAGTTCTGTAAACAATACAAGCGAACTACAGAATTTAGGCGGTTGTGTGAAATCATCAGGAACCACCTGGCAAATCTTAACAAGTATAGAGACCAGAGAGATAGGCCTGATCTTACTGCTCCAGAAAGCTTGCAACTGTATCTGGATATGAGATTTGAACAACTGAAAGTTGCCACAGAGCTTGAGCTTTGGCAGGTCTTGTTGGTGGCTGTTTTATGTTGACTCTTAGATAAATGTGGTTTTTGACATAACTTCTGACTTGATAGAAAACACATTGTTACTATTGCTTTCTTGGTTCTTGCAGGAAGCTTTTCGTTCTATTGAGGATATACATGGGTTGATGTGTATGGTTAAGAAAACACCTAAATCCTCCTTGATGGTTGTTTATTATGCCAAGCTATCCGAAATTTTCTGGATGTCATCAAACCATCTTTATCATGCTTTTGCATGGCTTAAGCTCTTCTCAATTCAAAAAAGTTTTAATAAGAACTTAAGCCAGAAAGATTTGCAGTTAATAGCATCATCTGTTGTTTTAGCCGCACTTTCAGTGCCTCCTTATGATAGGTCATATGATGCATCTCATTTGGAGCTTGAAAATGAGAAAGAGCGAAGTTTGAGGGTAGCCAATATTATTGCATTTGATGTTGAACCCAAAACTGAGAGCAGAGAAGTGGTAAATTAAGTTTTAACTCAATCTATGTTTCCATTTTATCATTTTATTTTATTTTTCATCTGATGGCTTTTAACCCGTTTCAGCTTTCTCGGACGGTGCTTCTCTCGGACTTGGTAAGTAGGTTTCTGAATTGATTTGTGACTCTTAGAACCTGTTCCTCCTTGATTTTATACTTTATCGTCTTTTGTCTCTATGCATCCTTGAGTTTCAATGAAATGTCTCTCTTTCTCTTTGCCTTTGTCCCCTTCCTGTTGTGAGGACTTCAGTTTTATCTGCGATACAATGGAGACTAGTGTTTCTGTGGTTCATTTGGTATTTTTAATGCTCTTGGTAAATTCTTTCTTAATTTGGTTTCTTTGAATTTATCTGTAGCTATCCAAAGGTGTAATGACGTGTGTCACTCAGGAAGTGAAAGACCTTTACCATATTCTAGAGCACGAATTTCTCCCTTTAGATCTGGCATTAAAAGTACAGCCCTTGTTAACAAAAATCTCGAAGCTTGGGGGTAAGCTTACTTCAGCTTCTTCTGTCCCAGAAGTGCAGTTGTCTAAATATGTTCCTTCACTGGAAAAGCTTGCTACTCTGAGGTCGCTGCAGCAGGTTTGAATCACTATCAGATGTTGCGTTGTTCATTGTCCAATGCTTATGTCCTTGACAGTGTCTCATCCAGCCTATTTTTCTGATTTCCATTTCCAGGTATCACAGGTGTATCAGACAATGAATATTGATAACTTATCTAAGACAATCCCTTTCTTTGATTTTTCTATCATGGAAAAGATTTCCGTGGATGCTGTTAAGCACAACTTTTTAGCCATGAAAGTGGACTACATGAAGGGTGCTGTTTCATTTGGTAATAAGGTAACTTTGAACTTTTTTACTTTGCCACCTTACACTGGCAAATGATGATTCTTTGATGACATGATCTATTATGAGTTTATATTTAGAGTTGTCAGCTCCATACTAAATTAATGTTGCCAGAACATCTACATGATGATGGAATTAATTGTAAAACTTGAATTTGGTCTTGGCTGGATTTATAATCATTGAAATGATGAAGACGTCTTCGCTATCGGTTGATCTGTATTGTCTTGTAATGTTGTGCTTATTTGGAAGTTGTTTAGTGAGATTTCGTATGCATTACCTTGTAAGGCTATTTTTTGGTTAGAATATTAAATTTATGCTTTGCCTTTGGATAAAGGATGCTTCAGTTAATTGTTGGAGAGTCGTGAACTTATCTGACAAGATGGACTATGCTACTTGAACTTGGAGTAAAAAGAAATAATTTGTTGGCTTGATAAATGCTTGCAAGGTTAACTAAGCAGATAATTGCAGAAAAAATACCGTGCCTTTTTGTTGTACTTTGAATACAGATTTTGCTTGGAATGATTCCTGGACATTTAGCACCTGGTTGGCCCCCCATTTTCAAAAATTCATTTTTCCTTACTCATTTTCAGCCACACATATATGGAACCCACACAGTTCATCATCTTTTATCAAAATTTACTAGAAATTTACTTTTTTGCTAAACTAAACAGGGGCTTATTTTTGGATTGGCATGTATCTGAACATTTCAGTACTTACTGAACAATTACAATGTAAGAGAAATGAAAGAGGACAATTCATTCAGCTGATTTAGTTGTGAACTACGTAGTAGGCCCAATGATTGGGGTTTGTAAGACTGTGTTATTACGATGCTGTTAAGTTAAGATAGTCTCGACCAGGAAGAGATGTATAGAATTTTGCTTTAGCATGACCCATCCTTTTGCTATTCTGTATGAGAATGCTTGGGAACTGATTGTCATTCCTTTTCATTTATTAGTTTATCAGTTATTATGAAACAAATGAATTATTAAGTGTGTGGTGATGCTTTTATTTTTAACTACTTCCATGTCAGAATCTTGAGTCAGAAGGTCTACGGCATCACCTGGCCACTTTTGCAGAATCTCTTAGCAAAGCGAGAATCATGATTCACCCTCCTGTAAGGAGCGCATTGAAATCAGCGGAAACTCTTTCTGATTTAGTGGAGACTGTGGAAAAGGAACACAGGAGACTTCTTGCACGCAAGTCGATAATTGAAAAACGCAAAGAAGAACAAGAACGTCAACTTCTCGAGATGGTATACCTTTTTGATATCTGGAACGGATGATGACTTTTGGTTCACTTTTGTAGTTATTATTTGAAATTACATGAAGCATTTATATCGTTTTCTTGAAAAATCTCAAGGAACAAGAGGAGGGGGCAAAGAGGCTAAAACTACAGAAAATAACTGAAGAAGCAGAACAGAGAAGGCTTGCCTCTGAGTTTGAGCAAATGAAGAATCAAAGAATTCTTAGGGAAATAGAGGAACGTGAACTTCAAGAAACGCAAGCTTTGCTGCTGGAAACTGAAAAACGTAGCAAGAGGAAAGGGAAGAGGCCAGTTCTGGAGGGAGTGCGTTGAGAACCAATTGTTATTTCCTTCTTACTGGTATTTCAACTGCGAAAATTTTATAATGTGTCTTATTTCTAATCCAGGAAAAGATAACTAAGCAGTCTTTGATGGAGCTGGCCCTGAGTGAGCAACTCAAGGACAGGCAAGAAATGGAGAAAAAATTACAGAAGCTTGTGAAAACAATGGATTACTTGGAGAGGGCAAAAAGAGAAGAGGCTGCTCCTCTTATTGAAGCTGATTATCAATGGCGTCTAGCAGAAGAGGAAGCTCTTCATGAACGTGAACAACAGGTATGCATTATAGTTTCTTATAGTCCTCAAAAGTTTATTTTTACCGAGGCAGACATCTACTGTACCTTTCTTCCATGTTTTTGTCTTAAATTGATGTGGAAGTGTAATATTTTATTTGTATAATTAGCATCTCTGGTTTATTATCTTAATATATTGATCTTGCTGTTTATTATATATGAACAGCAAGAGGTTGAGTCAAGCAGACAACGACATGCTGGAGACCTTGAGGAAAAAAAGAGGCTCGGTCAGATGTTTGAGAGCAAGGTTTCACCATTATTTGTTTATTACTCGATTCATGTGATAGTGAGATTGCTGGTATTCTAGCTGCTAACTTGTCAAGATTTTTGTCTAGTGTGAGAAAACAGCATCTTTCAGCCTGCGAGGCTGTGTAAGGTGCTCGTGGCGGAGGATTATAACCTGGTCTAGTCTAACTTGAATCCAACCAGAGATCAAATTGAATTCCGAAGTTGGAAAATCTTGCTTTACGTTAAGTTCAATTTGGGGCTGGCCAAATTTGAGTTCAGAATTGTCTGAAAAATCTTTGTGGCAGAAAAATGTTTTAAACCACAACGTGAGCGCTATGTATAAAATAGTTGAAAATTTCGTCAACTGACAGATTCATCTTATTAGCATGGGCAGTTTTAAAATGTTCCGTCCAAGTGATCCTGACCTAAATCCTTATTAGTTTTGAAGCAACCTCAAATCAATAATTAGTCTGGGAGGTTTTCCTTGAGGTTACTATCTACCGACTGACATTCAATTGGTTTGTTGCACTTGGAGGGTCTAACTGTTGTAAAACTTCCAATTTTTTTCTTTACACTTGATTTATACACATGCTGCTATGGAAATTATGCATGCTTGAAACTTGACATTAAGAATCTGAAGTACACATTGTACAGTGACAACTGACAATCTACCTTGAAGATTTAGAAAAGAGCTTGATAAATTTTTTGTATTTGGGAATTGGATCCCACTATTTTTATTTATGGACTCGTACTTGTTTTTTGCTAATTGGTAACTTGCATTTCATATGTATTTCCTTTTCATTTTTTTATGCACACCGGCACTATTTAAAATAAAATTGCATTTAAATTTTACGCCAGTTAACTTCTTAGTACAGTTCGTTTTGAACAGTAGCATTCTTCAGTAAGTCTTAGTTAACTTCTTGAACCTATTTGTACAGAATTTGTTCCAAGAGAGAGTGGTTAGTCGTAGGGAGACTGAGTTTAACAGACTTGAGACAGAGAGAGAGGAGCGAATCAACCAAATTATCCAGTCAAGGAAACAGGAAAGAGAGGCTAAGAGGAAATTTATATATTACCTGAGATGTGAAGAGGAAAGACAAATAAGATTGCGTGAAGAGGATGAAGCACGGAAGCGTGAAGGTACATTTTCCTATTTGAATTCCAAATGCAATTGTAGGGATTTGATTTTGGTTAATAGCATGCCTAATCTGATTTACTGAAATATGCTGTAGACTGAAATGCTGCTCTATAAATTTTGTTGCATGATGTGACATTATCCTACCCCATCTGAGCCTGGAATTACTATTGTTTATTACATTCAGTATTTTTTCGTATGAATATTTTTGATATGCAGGATTCTCTTTCATGAGAAAGTCACCATCACATCTCCTAAAAGCAACAATTTCCAAAGCTGTCAAATGGGCTTAAACAATACAGAAATACATGCTTATTGTCTCTGAACATATAAGCCCCTTAGTTAGTCGTTACTTAGGACCTGTAATTTACTCGTCTATATTTTTTAGTTGCTTTATGATTATTTCAGGATATACTTTCTGCACTAATGCTTCCGATTATTCTCTGCCCCTGATTTATGTTTAAATTCCTTTCCATCAAATAAATAGATGTTTCTGACGAAGTATTCACGCTTCTTTTTCCTGCACTCCTTCACTTGTCCAAGAGATATAGTGGGTTTGGAGTTTGCGCCCTATGTTGGAGCCCATGGTCCAAAATTATGATATTTCAAGAATTGAACAGTTTATGGTATTTGGACTTGGTCGTATTTTGAGTACACAAGAATACATTTCCTGATGACCTTTGCATGTATTTTGCATTAATGATGTATAATGTAACATTTGCTTCTGAACGATTGGATTTTGCAGAGATGGAGAGGCGGAAGAGAGAGGAAGCTGAGCGTAAAGCCAAGTTGGATGAGATTGCTGAAAAGCAGAGGCAACGTGAGAGGGAACTGGAGGAGAAAGAAAGGCAGAGGAGAGAGGAGCTTTTGGGGAGATCAAGTACCAGGCCTTCAAGGGTTGCCGATCTGTCTGCCATGCCACGTCCAGTGGAGGTAGCATCCACTGCTACTGCTCCACCTGTAGCTGCAGCTGCACCGACTCCAGGTAAGTATGTGCTCAGGTTCAAACGTGCGTCAGCAGAAGGTGGTGGGGCCCAGGCACAGCCCGCTGAAAGTGATCGGTGGGTCAGTGGTAGTGGTAGCAGGATGGACGATCGTCCATCTCAACCCAGTGACAGGTGGTGCGATGATCGTAGAACTTCCTTTAGTGGAGGCCCCCCAAAGTCAACCACCACTTGGTCATCCTCCAGGACTCGTGATCGTTGAGTGATATGTATTATTGATTTGGAAGATTTTGGCTGCTGCAGTATGGTTGAAATATATTTAGAGGCATTTACTTTCGCTATCATCCTTGATTTTGCCGAGTCTGGGAATGGTTCTTTTACAATCAAATGTTTGAATTATCTTTAAAATTTTGATGAATCTTGGAATGTTGAGAGATTTAAATTTCTCTACTGTTTCCATATGGATATTGAAATATTTGAAGTCATTTGCCATTGTTAATCGTTAGTATATTGTCTAGAGAAAATATTAATTCTTTGCTTTGCCCAGTCCACTCCCATGATTATTCGTTCCTCTAATATCAACTTATAAAACTTTAGAATGTTTTCGCGGTAGAAATTACTCTTATTATTATTTATTCCCAACAATCTCATCCTCTCAAACTATATCCCAATTGAAGTTGAATTGAAGATAATTATAATTGACAACGTCGTCATGCATTTATATTCTTATCCAACAGAACTTAATATTTGAGAAACGGTTGTGGTCTAGGTATATAATAATTTACATATACATGATGTTGTGACAAATGATTCAATTTTTTTCAATCAAATAAGAAAAAAAATTCCCCACTTCTTTTTGACAAATCATTTATATGTAAATTATTATTTTACTCCATTACGTACAAATAATTGAGTTGGCAAAATTTCAAATCATTTTTGACCAAAAAATAATGAGTTAAATCAATCGATGAAATTTTATTATCTCAGCACCTAGCACACGTAATCCCATCTGTTAAAAGAACTTATACGAATAGGATTTTTATATTTTATATACCAAATTATCCAAAAAAAAAATAAATTAGAATTTTGCTTTTTCTACACTAGGGTTGACACGCCCTCCCAATAGGGGGGACATGATCAATAAAAAAATTCCTATGCCTCTTCTATTGTGAAGGGGGTTGTACACTCGGTGTACACATAGCAAAACTCAAAATATTAACATCTGTGGACTGAATATTCTTCTTATGAAAGCTCCAAACTCCCAGGTTAGTTTTAAGGGGAAATGCTATTTTCCAAATTTGGTTCGTGAATAAAAATTAATATTCTTGTACTTTTTGTCATTGTATTTATCAAGACGGATATCCTGTCCATAGTATACAGGAGGTTTGTTTACTTGTATTTATTCCCGATATATTATTAAATAATATTAATTAGTAATAAATACGATTTGAATGATTTTTGAATTATTTTATGTTGAAGCATTTTAATATTAAAAATTCTTTCATTGTATTTTCTTTTATTAAGTTTGTAGTTTTGGAAAATGAAAGGTGAAATGGTTCATGTGTTTATGACATCTCTTTATTTTGGGTGGCCTATTTTTACTTATAAATAGGACTATTCCTTGGTCATTCTTCACTGCCACAACAATCACAATTCTTTTAGCTTTTCCTCTTACATTTTCACTCATTTTTCTTGAGAGAATATTGAACAAAGAAGGATGTTTCTTTTAGCGGAGTTTTGAACTCAACTACTTGTATAAAGTTTGTTTGAGCCATACGACGAATAGTCGGCTGTTGTATCATGGAGGGGACAAGTCATAGAGAAGTTCTGCTGCACCGTGTTATAGGCTTTGTCAACCGCAGAGAGCTTGAATCTTCTTAAAGAGAGCGAGATATCTGCGCCTCAGTCCATCCAATTTCATTATCTTTTTATTCATTTTGTAACTCCATTTTTTATTATTGAAATTTTACCAGCAATTTTAAGGAGAATCAAACAAATAGAGTTAGCACCTGAGAATCCTGTTGACAACGTCGGAGATCTCAACAAGCCCTTTCGTTTTAGGGGGCTCATTTTAAGCGATGGAAGAGCAAAGTTCTATTTTATCTTGGTCTTCCCAGAGTCTCCTACATCCTCATCGTGAAGAATTCAAACAAGGTCTCTACCGACAATATGAACAAAGATGAACTTAAAGCTCATCAAGGGAAGGTAGAAAAATATAACAGAGATGAGTATAATTGTTGGTGTTATATTTTGAATTGCCTAGCGGATAATTTTTATGATTATTGCAATATTACTTACTCATTTGCAAATAAAATGTGGAAAGCTTTGCAGAATAAATATGATACTGAGAAAGCTGGCGTAAAGAAATACACTGCTAGTCGCTTCTTTTTGTTATCAAATGGTGGATGAAAAATCTGTGGCAGAACTAGCACAAGATTTTCAAATGATTGTTACAGATGTTAGATCTAAAGGCATCAAAATTGAGGATAACCTTGTTGTGGCTACTATCATTGACAAACTACCACCATCGTGGAGAAAGTTCCAAAAGTCAATGTGCTATAAGCAGAAAGAGACGTCCTTGGAGACCTTGATTACTCGCATCTGCGTAGAGAAGGAAGCTAGAGGCCAAGATACACTGATGACACAAGAAAGCAATGGACATTCTGGCACGCAAGTAAATTTAATTGCGACAAATAATCACTTGCCCAATAATTAGTTTTCTAGAAATAGTCAGTTGAAGCCAATAAAGAAAAATATGAAAATTTATAGTAAATCTCAGAGTCGGAAAACCCAAATTAGAAAAATAAGAACCAAGGCCCTGATTCCCAAAATCAAATTTATAATGCATGTTTTGTTTGTGGCAAAAGTGGACATATTGCTCGAAATTGCAGATTTCAACAACAGCAGCCTTTTCCTAAGGCTAATGTAACCGAAGAGTCACTTGTGGCAATGTTTACATACATTAACAAATAGGCATGCCTACTATGATAAAGTTTGGTTCAAGAATTATACTCCATTTGAAGAAGATAAATCTATCATGCTTAGTGATTCTAGCAAAACCAAGATTGTGGGAGTGGTGAGGTTGAACTGAAATTGACAGTGGGATGTGTGCTAACTTTGAAAAATGTTTTACATGCACTCTCAATGAGGAATGATTTTATATCAAGTTTTCTTCTTAATAAGGCTAGCTTTAGAGTGACTATGGAATTTGATCAATATGTGATTACCAAAAAGGGTTTATTTGTAGGTAAGGGTGTGACTGTAATGGAATATTCAAATTGAATATTGAGAGTAATAAAACAAAATCTACTCTTGTTTACATGTTTCTTCTGTAAATTTTCGACATGCTCGTTTATGTCATATAAACAGTATATATGTGGATATCATGAGTAGTTTAGGATTGCTCCCAAGACTGAAAAATGATTTCAAAAAATGTGAAATTTGCAGTCAAGCAAAAATTACAAAGAAACCTCATACAAGTGTTGAAAAAATTATCGAATTGTTAGAATTAATTCATACCGATCGTTGTGAATTTGAAGAATTTTAAATCTTGTAGGAAATAGATATTTTATCACTTTTATTGATGATTTTTCAAAATATGTTTATATTTATTTATTGAAAAATAGAAATGATGCTTTTTATAAACTCAAAGTTTTCCTCCAAGAAGTTGAAAAATCAAAAGACTTAGAAGTGATAGAGGCCGAGAGTATGATTCTATTACTTTTAATTCTTTTTTCAGTCTTTGAGAATAATTCATGAGACTACTCCACCGTACTCACCTGCATTTAACGATGTAATTAAAAGAAAAAATAGAACCTTGATTGATTTGACAAATGACATGCTTATTAAGTCAGGTGCCTTTTCAAATCTTTGGGGGTGAAGCAATTTTAACTATATGTTATGTGTTGAATAGGGTGCCACACAGGAAAACAAAAATCACACATTTTTAAACTGTGGAAAATGTATAAGCCAAACTAGGGATTTTTAAGGATTTTGGGCTGTTTAGCTTTTGTAAGGCTGACATATCCTAAAATATCAAAATTGGGTGTTAAAACTACCACTTGTGTTTTTCTTGGATATGCAGTAGCTTACAGATTTTTAGATATTGAAAATAATATAATTTTTGAGTCAGGTGATGCTATTTTTCACGAGTGTAAATTTCCTTTCAAATTAAGCCAAAATATTTTATCACAACCAAGTTCTTCTACTCCTTTTTCAAACCAAGAACATTTCCAAATTGAACCTAGAAGGAGTAAAAGAGCCGGAGTTGAAAAAGATTTTGGTATTGACTATTATGTTTTCAATACTGAAGAGACTCCACTTTTGCTACAAAAAACTTTTACTTTACCTGATGTATTTTGGAAAGATGTTGTAAATGATGAGATTGATTCTCTAATTTTCAACAACACTTGAAAAGTGGTAGAACTTTCACCGGGTTGTACAACTATTGGTTTTAAATGGTTCCTTAGAAAGAAATATAAACTAGATGGTACAGTCGATAAATTCAAGGTTATATTTGTTGTAAAAGGATTTAAACAAAAAGTCGACCTTGATTTTTTTGATACTTTTTCTCCAATAACTAGAGTCATGTCCATTAGATTGTTGATTGTAGTGACTGCAATATAGAATCTTAGAATTCATTAGATGGATGTGAAAATCGCCTTTTTGAATGAAGATCTAAATGAGGAAATTTATATGGATCAACCCCAAGGCTTTGTAAAACCTGGACAAGAATGCAGAGTGTGTAAGCTGAATAACTTCCTATATGACTTAAAACATGCACTCAAGCAGTGACATGAAAAGTTTGATTCATGCATGATTAAAAATGGTTTTAAAACCAAAGAGTGTGACAAGGGCTTATATTACATATCTTTTGAAAATTCACATGTCATTGTTAGTTTCTATGTGGATGATTTTTGATATTTGGTTCAAATTTGTATGTTATAAATGAGACAAAAAGCATGCTTTGTAACCATTTTGATATGAAAGATTTTGGTGAGGCTAATTTCATTTTGGGTATTAAAATCACAAAAATAGTTGATGGTATTTTTCTTGACTAGCCGCATTATGTTGACTGAATGTTGAAAAAATATAATTATTATGATAGCAAGCATGTCGCTACTCCTTTTGATTCCAGCGTTCACTTATTTCCTGTGAATAATGAAAATGATGTGATTAATCAAAAAGAATATGCTAGCATAATTGGAAGCTTGCGTTATGCAACTAATTGTACTAGACCCGACAATAGTTAGCAGATTTACTAGCAAACCAAGAAGAGATAATTGGTATGCCATAGAATGTTTAATGAAATATTTATTCAGTACAAAAAATTATGGTTTATTTTATAAAATGCATCTTGTTGTACTTGAAGGATTCAGTGATGCTGATTGGAATACTTTTTCAAGAGATTCTCGCTTTACCACTAGTTATATTTTTACACTGGGTGGTGGTGCTATATTTTGGAAATTTAAGAAACAAATCATTATTGCTAACTCAACTATGGAAGCTAAGTTTATAGCTTTGGCATCTGCGGGTGAGAAAGCAATTTGATTAAGGGATTTATTATGTGAAATTCCTTTGTGGAAAAAACCAGTTTCGTCTATGTTAATTCATTATGATAGCACCGCAGCAATTGGTAGAGTACAAAATCGTTATATAACAGTAAATTCAGACTTATGAGGAGAAAATACAGTACTATGAGATCTTAGCTAAGTAATGGTATCATAAATGTTGATTACGTGAAATCTTGTAATGATCTTGCAAATCCATTAATAAAGGCCTTGTCAAGAGAAATGGTCTAGAGCACATCGAGGTGATGGGATTGAAGCCCATTTAAACAAGAGCCACGTATGAGAATATCCAACCTAGATCTTAAGAACTGGGTTCAATGGGAAAAATGAATCATATGGCGATCACAAGAAATGCACTATCTGTTTATTCATCTTATTATTATCCTCCCTATTATGTGAATGCATTTATCCTGTAATGCTTTTGGAAGTTGAGTTCTCTTAAAAAAAAAACTTTTAATAAGATCTATAGCTCTTATGAGTGTGGTGTAACTATTATAGGAACACTCTTCATAGATTTCACCTATGTGAATGTGAAGATAGGATCGCTTCCTATGAGATTTGGGCATATTCTCAAATATGATTATGAAATTGGGATTATCACAAGGTCGTAACTCGCTGGCTATTAAAGCTCATATCAATACCTGGATTGTTATGTGTGGACAATAATTCTTTATTTCCCTTAAGTAGTCATAGTTCAATATTGAATACACTATTGTCTCTGGAGTGAAGGTTTCTGTTTCACTAAGTGAAGTTCAATGCAGAGTACACCTTCATGATGCATAATAGTCACACTTTGCCTGATGATCTTTCTGTTTGTTTTGTATTAAAATGAGTGTGGGGAATGTTGGTGTATTTTAATATTAAAAATTCATTCATTATATATGCCGACTTGCAACCTCATTAAATACAGTCTGTTATATGCATTAAGCTCATGCTAATTTAAGATCGACTATTTGAGGTCAGCTCATACTAATGGCCGTTGTTATTGAGGAGATATAATGATTGAAGATTCTTTACACATTATACAAATAGTCAATCAACAATTGACATTTGAAAGGTCTTACATCAACGCTCACCAATTCCACCAATCAAATGCCTTAACTTCATTCTCTAAGTAATTCATTAATTGTTGGGGATCACATATAAGGTTAACTCATAATGACCTGACAGAGCCGAGCTCAATAACCAATCCAAATATGCAAATGATATACTTTCTCAGCTCGATACTGTAGCTAATAAGACAAGGAAATGATGAATGCATATTAACCATTCCCTATGAAAGAAAGAATGAGAGTCTTAGAAAAAAGGAGGAAGCTCTAAACACTTGATATTTAAAATCTCTCTTGGAAAAAAAAGAAAAGACTTGTAGTTTACTCTTGTAATTACAAGTCATTACCAGTAAAAATCCTCATTTATATTTTAAATTGGCTTGAATTTTGTCTATACAATTTTCGACGTCAACAATATATTTTATGGGTTTGTAGGTTTTGGGAATTAGGAAAGTGAAGAGGTTGGATGTTTGGAAAATGAAAGGTGAAAGGGTTCATGTGTTTATGACACCTCTTTATTTTGAGTGACTTATTTTTACTTATAAATAGGATCATTCCTTGGTCATTAATCACTATCACAACAATCACGATTCTTTTAGCTTTTCTCCTTACATTTTCACTCATTTTTCTTGAAAGATTATTGAGCAAAGAATGATGTTTCTTTTAGTGGAGCTTTGAGCTCAATTGCTTGTGTAGAGTTTGTTTGAGTCATAAGATGAATAGTCAAGCTGTTGCATCCTGGAGGGGACGTGTCATATAGAAGTTCTATTGCATCGCGTTTTAGGCTTTGACAACCGTAGATGACTTGAATATCCTTAAAGAAAGTGAGATATCCGCACCTTAGTCCATCCGATTTCGTTATCTTCCTATTCATTTTATAACTTCATTTTTTATTATTGAAACTTCACACCAGCATTTTAAAACCAAATTATTCTACACGATTTGAAAAAAAATTCAAATCAAATTAAATCATGTTACGATTTGATTTGTTTCAAACTCCAATTTTAATGACACAAACCCAAACAAGTTGAAAATGAATATATCTGTCTGAAAACTTACTGCAATATTTTAAATATAAACATTACAACACTAATCTAAATACAAATATAAATCAATAATTCAAAAACTAGTCCCACAGTCTTCTTCTCTCAAGAGAGTACTCTTCGGACTGGAGTGTGTTCTGTTGGTCAATGGCCATGGATGAAGAAACAGCACTGGTTGTTGAAAGCTCTTCACCAACTAACACTTTGAATCACAAAAGAGACGTTCATATTCTCTGCTGGGCTTTCCTTCTGATTTTCTCGGCTTATAATGCTGTCCAAAACTTAGAAAGTACCATCAATACTGTGAGCTTCCATATTTCATGATTTCAGATTTTCTTAATAGTTTTTCATTTTTAATGATTCATTTGAATTGAAAGACGTATCTTAGTGAGTTTTATTTGGAATTTTTTACCTGCGTTGGTGAACTGACAAGAGCTCAGCCAATAGTTTCTGCTGTTTTTGGTTGCAATTCACTTCCTCAAAAGGGATTTGCCAATTATTTCTAATAATTTTTTCTTGGGTTCCCTTAGGAAGGAGATTTGGGTACCATATCACTGGGAATATTGTATGTATCATTTTCAGTTTTTTCGGTTGTTGCTTCATTGGTGGTGAGGAAGCTTGGGACAAAGAATGCTTTGATTCTTGGTACCACCGGATTTTGGCTGTTCATTGCTGCAAATTTGATGCCTACTTGGTATGCATTTTTGTTCAGTGATGCATAATTTCTGAAATTGTGATGACTCTTCACTTCTGCTTCCACTATTGACTTGTTGCCATTCGGTCATTGTTTATATTGTCAAATTATGAAAGAATTGCTTGTATTCTCATTACTTCGGGTCTGTACTGTGGTGTAAATAAATATGTACAACACTACGTCTAAATTAGGATAACATAGAAATAAGAGGAAACAATAGATCAACAAGACCACGATAGATGGATGATCATTGGCACCTATTATGATATCATCAGCTTACACAAGAATCACTGTAAAATGAGAATTAAAAGACTTCGTAAACAAACAAGGATCAACAAAGATTGAATAAACCCAACTTTCTTAACAGAAAATTTCTCAATTGTCTATTATCCAAGATGTTGAAATAGTACTAGCAACTGAATTACAAGAGGGAAGATTTTTATGAGTTTTGTAGCAAAAGGCACCAATTCTGTAGAAAGAATAGTAACCAATTGCTTATATTGCTATTTTGTGAGACCGGGAACTTGGATTGAACGTGATGATGATGGAGTAGAGCTTTGATCAGCATGAATTTGATGCTCATCTGGCTACCTTGGTTTAGTAGTTTCTGCAGCACTATATGTTTATTCCAGTTCTGATGGTAGCCAATAATCTCAAAGCATTTTGCCTTTATATGTTCATGCATTCCACAGTGATCAATAAGGTCAGCCACATCCTTGTCTAAGGCTCTGCTGATTTTGATGTGCTGGTTTTGTCATATGAGATTTTCTATTGGCTGCAAGATCCGTGGATTTAAGAGATTTTTGTTTTGAAACATGAAGAAGGGGTTGACATTCTTCTTGATGGGTAATGGAATAAGCTTTGCCAACATTAGGTAGAGGATCCACAGCCAGAATCTGACTCCTTATATGTGCATATGTATAATTAAGACCCATTAGAGTTTGGAAAACTTTTCCTATTTCTTGCTACACCTGTAATTCACTTTGAGTTTCATAAGTGCGAACAGAAACTGAGGGAAATGTAGTTAATTCATCCCAATAGGATTTCAACATAACGAATTTTGTTCCTGATGATGATTATTGCATATAACTCTTGTGAGTTCATAAATTCATGGATAATTGCTTTGTGAAAAATGCTCCTCCAACTCTAACCAAAAAGTTTGAGGATTATCACAATAGATGAGACTGCTGGAAAGGTTCTTCTTAATTTCATAGAGCATTCATGAAAGAACTATGTTGTTGCATCTCTCCCGAATTTTACTTCTGAAGTCCATGAAAAAATCCAACTTGTTTGTTGCATTCAGAGCCATCTTCATGGAGCTTTTCCAAGTTCGATAATTATATCGGTGTGCAAGTGTTGTTAACACGGAACCTTTCATCTTTTCAGCCTTCAAAGTAAATGTTCAATGGAAAGCAGTTGTATGAAACTATTTCAAGTACTGCCAACTTTGATTTAATTAATCTAAGCCCTGGTTGAACATATGTATTTTGTACTCGAGTACTTAAGCCCATGTTTGAAACCCATTTTTTATCTCATTCTATTTCTCATTCTTCATTTCAACCACACATTCTATCAATAAAATAATATTGCACATAAACCCAAAAATTCTCGTTACTTTTTAACCACACAATCTTCCATCAATCACTATTCCAAAAATTTTTTTATACCCAAAATGGGTGTCAAACAAGGGTTAAATATTTTGCTAGGACTTTTATGCATCATCCTCAGGATCTTCTTTTTATGTAATTCTATTATGTGTTAATCGCTTTGGAAACTGTAATATTGTTATTGTTATACTGAGTTGAACTTATTCCATGATAGAGACATTGATATTTTGAAAATTTTCATCTAGAAATATCTATAAACCTATCTAACAGAGAACATCACACGCTTTCTAGTTGGACAGAGGTTGACACATCTATTCTACTTTTTATCTATTGTAAATTTTTGCAGGACAACAGTTTTACCTTGTGGGTTTTGCAGCTTTGAGGATTTTGAAACTTATAGAATGAACAAACCTAAATTGAGCTTCTGAAAATATGTCGAAGTGATTTTTATTTAGAATCTTAATTGTTCGATTCGTTCGTATTTCTAATGTAGTAGCATTTATTCATTGCTATTGTAGGTATAGTATGGTTCCGGCTTCTTTGTTCCTTGGGTTTGCAACTTCAATGATATGGGTTGGACAGGTTCAACACATTATCTACTTCCGTTTCATCATTGATTGGTTTGTCCAGTTAATGTTATTAATAACCTTTATGTTTTCTCAGGGGACGTATCTTACTTCGACCGCACTTAGTCATGCAAATGACTATGACTTGCATGAAGGAGCAGTGATTGGAATGTTTAATGGAGAGTTTTATGGGATGTATGCATGTAACCAGGTGCAGCGTTATGACTTTCTCAAGAAACTATTAGTAGTTAGACTTTTCACTTTCTAACTACTAGTGTACATTTCTAATATGTTACCAAAAATTTCTTTTTCAAACTGAATTGTGTAGCTCGTTGGCAATCTTATCACTCTTGCTTTGTTAAGAGATGGAAAGGTACACATACTTGCAATTTGGATTTTACTATTGTAGTTATCAATCTTTCGTAGTCACATTTGAAAAAAAAAAAAAAATCACATGCTAATTATAATTTAAGCGCAACATACAAGTACCTTTGGTGAGGCAGGAATCAGTGTTAATATCTTCACCTATGCTTTGTCCGGTTCTTTATGAGCTCTGAAGCAGCACTTAGTAATAATTGAGATCAAAAAGAAAGAAAGAAAGAAAAGGATTCGTTGAACATTTTTCCCTTTTTTGAGGGTGCATGTGGTGAATTCTCATGCATAACCGAGAAATGAGTGCTAGGGGCATACTCACATTTGAAAGTTAAGAATTTTGTACTGTTCACCTTTATATATATTTGAATTTACTAATTGATTCAGTAGTTTATCCACAGGGAGGGAAAACCACAGGCACAACTTTGCTTTTTGTTATGTTTCTCTGTAGCTCGGCTGTAGGTTCAATTCTTATGTGCTTCTTGAGTAAAAGAAATGATAAAGAGGAAGAACTGCAAGATTCTTCTGCCACCTTTTCTTCTTCAGTGGCATCTCTTTTAAAGACTATTTTGGCTCTATTACTCGACATTAGAATCCTCTTGGTCATCCCCCTTCAAGCATATTCAGGCTTACAACAAGCATTTGTATGGTAAGGTTTCCAGAATGTTATGATGCAAATGCTTTCACATTTTTGTACAAGTATCAGCTTGTGGGCTTGTATTAGCTAATCTGTTTCTCCAACAGAATATGATTTTTTTTTTCCCATTACAGGGCGGAGTATACCAAATATCTTATCAAGCCTACACTTGGCGAGCGTGGTGTTGGTGGTGCCATGGCTATTTATGGGGTCTTTGATATTATCGTAAGTACAAAATGCAAAACAAATCAGTTGTAATTAGGATTGTAAATGGATCGGATATGGACCGGATCTACCAATATCCGATCCGATAATCCAACGGATATTTGATTGTTAAATCTATATCCGATTTGCTATGTTACTGGATATCCGATCCAAAATTAAAGAAATTGGGAAAATAAAATCAATGCTGAAATTAACATTTTTTTTTTCCAAAATTTCCAATTCTTAAACGGGTTTAATAATTACAAATTTTTCGATTTTTTTTAATTTTAATTTTTAGCCAATTGGATTGAAAAGTACAAAAAGTTGCTTATTCATTTATTGACTCACTTATTTATAGAGGACATCTTTGAGCATTTTGTTATAAACTTTCGACGTGGGATTATAATCCATTTAGTTTGGCTATAGTACACTGTATCTTTGGTTTGACTGTAATGTATAGTACATTTTGATTGTAGTGTATTGTACTATTATATAAATAACTATTTATAATATATTAAATTGGTCTTTTTTCTACCTTTTATTAATTAATAAAAATTTAAACTCTACAAATATTTCGATTATCACTATTATACTATATCTTGTTTATCGAATATATTTATTTTGTTAAACTCTTAAAACTACATTTGATATTATAATTTGTATGTATTATTAAATAATTTGTATATGTA
>CAIGRB010125113.1:0-14062 GCA_903798255.1 Fraxinus quadrangulata | reverse complement strand
AACATATGTAAGTGTTATGCCCTAGGTCCAATCAACTTTGGACATAAATACTTTTAATATATATTATCGCGTATTTATGGCAATATCTATTATTTAATTAAATTAATATTCTAATAGATTAAATAATAGAATCTGTAAATTCAAGTATTAGTGATTTGTTAATCACAAGGAGTTGTGATTGTGAGATACAAATTACATATGATTGAATTTTAAATCGTCTGTGGTCGAAGTAATAAAGAGATACGGATATCGGTATTACGGATAGACCATCACGTGTGTCATTCTTACTTGTGAAGTAAGTAGTTGATCTCACAAGCTAAAGTGTGGTGACACTTGAATGAACACGTGGATGTTTTGTTATAGAACAAAACATTGGAGACCCGCTGGAGATTCCACATGGATAACTATTTGAGTGTCAGTGGTTAATCTCTAACGTTCGGTAGTGGAATTGGTCATTTGACTTGAGCCCCTTTTCATCCCGAACAGACCATTCGAGAGGGTATCGATGGACTACNCAGCGCCCAAGTATATATCAGCCGTAGAGACAGCTCAACTCTTCTTCAAACTTAATGTCAAATACTGGGGACTACCTAAAGACATCGTCAAACGATCGAGATTCTCGATTCACTGGTATACTTTGGACCGAGTTGTTCAAACTTCTTGGTTCAACTTTGAGCATAAATTCTAGTTTTCACCCCGATCTGATGGACAGATAGAGCGCTTCATTATAAGCTGAAAGACTATCTTCAGCACTTTGTCTCTGCTTCGCAGAAAATTTGGGTAAAGCTTTTGGATGCGGCTCGGATGCATTTCACTGCCCAGAAGAGCTCTTCTCCCAAAAAGAGTCATTTTGAGATTAGTACAAACAGTTAAGGACTTCAAAATTGAAATATGAATTCTCATGCGTCGAATCACCAACAATACACCCCAATTGTCTATCATGCTCAATTAATTTCTTTCAACATACTACAATATCATTAACTAGTAATTGATTGCTTATGAATGTATATGACAAATGACTTATTACTTTTATAGAACTATTAGATGCATTAATATGTGTAAAAGTACATATCCTATGCGAAAAAATATTACTATGAGTTAAATCATTATCTACCCTATAAATGGAGTATTATCTTCTCCTTCAATGCTCATCATATTTTCCACTTCTATCGAATCAATTGAATACTTAATGGGTGGTATCCCACTAAATAAGTTTTCATGGAACGAGCCTTTGAGTTCCTGCAATAAAGAATATTCAAATTGGGAACGAGTTTGTTAGTTCTCACTAAAGCCATCACAATCTTTTTTTTTTTTTTTTGCATAGAAACTCACTTTTAATTTTTTTCTCCTCTCGATAGACTCTCTTTCTTTTCTCTCTTGTGACTCTACTCTTTTTTCTCACAATTTACCACCTCACTATCTTCTCTCTCATACTGTGGATATCGCTCAAAAATGGTAAAACAGTCTGCAGATCTGAAGCGACGTGTGCTTAAATTGAAAAGATCCGAAAAAAATGTTGTTGAAGAGATTCTTGGCCATCAAACTACTCAACCATATAAGAAATATTTTCAAGAGTATTTGGTCAAATGGAGCGGATGCAACAGCGAGTAGAATAATTGGGCAAGCGAAAAGACCTTGAAGCCTTCAAACTGTTTATTGAAGTATATCATTCATTGATTGCTCCGAGGACGGCGCCAAAACAAATGGGGGAGGTCACAGACCGCAGCTTCACTTAAACCCCGTGATCCTATCGTAGACGCAGTTTACCCAACTTCGACTGCACATTGTGAATATTAGTCTATTTTGAGTTGTAATTTCAATTCCGTGAAATAGTTATTTCAATTATAAAATAACTAGATAATAGGAAAAGTTAAGTATGATTTTTCGGCATAAAAAGTCTACTCCCCAACAGTTGGATTTTTGTTGCTAAGTCTATTATAGGGGTTATTAGTATTTCAAACAATTTTTCAAACTTTCTAGTGTTCGCCCCCTGCACTAGCCAATTGTAATTTCCTACTTTCGTCAATTGTAATTTCTTGCTTTCAGTAATCAATGAACAAGTTACTTTCAATTGTGTTTCAAGTTTTCTATTATTTGTAATCAAAATTTCTTTCGTCCCAAAAAGATCAAGAAAAGGCGGAAGGTAGTCTAGCGGAGCAGACTACTGCCGCACGGTGTCCCTTTCTGTGCTAAGAAGAAAAGCACCCAGTGAAACTGTGGATGTTCTATTCAAGAATGATAATTTCATCGCATAACATGAGATCATGCATTTTCCTCGTCAAGCAAACTTATTTTCTTGTACAGTTGGGATTTATTTACAGTAGAAATGATGAAGCGTGTTGTTTCAAAATCAAAGGTTGGTTGGAAGCCCCTATTTGGTTAGCTAAAAGTCAAATATTTAGTAAATTTTGATAAAAGCTGTTAAAATGTGTGGTTGAAAAAATTGATAAAAGTTATGGGTCTCATGAAATATGCGATTAAAAATGAGTTTGAAGAAAAATGAGTTATGAAAATGAGGGTTGAACAGAGAGGAGGTGTAGTTGAACACATTACTTTTATGAGTAATTAAATTTGTTACTTTGTAGTGAAATCGATATGACATTTCATCAATACTTAGCATTATGTATATTTATTACAATATATTTGAAATTTATTTATTTAAATTATAAACATTATGTGTAATTACTATAATATATTTCAACTCCTCAACAAATGACATATTTGTATAATTTGGATATATTTATTTTTTAATAATTTAATAAGGACAATATTATCAACTTAAAACTTTGTATGAGCAAAGAGCTTATTTCTGCTTCTATAAAAAGCTTAAAAACCTTTTCTTTTCTTTGCCAACAAGCACTTTGAAATATCAGCGGTTGAATAATATCAAGAAATTAAAAAGAAGAAAATAAAAATGTCAAAGGTCATTAAAAAGCAAGGGGAAAAATTAAAATATAAACAATCCAAAGCCGATGATGACAAGATAGAGAAAATCAGCAAGCATGGCGATGAGCATGGTGGCCACGGTGAGCAGGTGAAGAAGAAACTCAAGAAGAAGATTCGCAACAAAGGTCATAGTAGAAGACACCATGGCGAGGGTGAGGAAGAGGAATATGAGGAAAAATGTAGCGGGAAAGGATGAAGAAGAGGAGGAAGAGGAAGATGAAGAAAAGGAAGACGAGAAATAAGGTGGTGAAGTCGAGTTTGATTTTTAGTTTTAACAAAATAATTCGCTTCTTTAATTTATGTTTGAGAAGTCATTCAATTATAATTTATGTCGATTAAATATATTTTTTATTCACACAATTTACAGGACTCATAGTTTTCAAACATGCAGCATTGATTTATCCATTAGTCTTTCATCATTTACATCTTTCTATTTATTTGCATGTTATTTCATATTTAAACCTAGTTGATCGATCCATAAATGTTTATATGTAATTATTGTCGCAAAAATCACAAGTGTACAATAGTACGACAAATAATACGGTGATATTTTAAGTATCATTTATCTTTCCCAATAGGATTTTATTACTAATTATCAAGATTAATAATTCCAACTTTATCTGAATAATCGACTTAAAATGATTTCAAACTAAAAATCTAACTAAGATCAATAAAATCCATTTGTTGGTTGGAAAGCTAATCGGGTTCATTTTTTATTTTTTTAAATATGCAATCCCGATTTATTTGATAGTATTTTTCGAGTAAAATCAAAACTATTTAATTACAGTATAATCAGCTGCATTAAATAGCTAGTAATCCTCGTGATCACATAAATTATAAGAGTATATCTCTATCCACTGTCCAAATTTTTTATTTTCGATATTTCAATCTAAAACTCATAAATATCCCATCAGTCTCATTATGGTACACAAACCATTTAAAAGTTGACATAGCTTGTAGAAACATTAAAATCAAATTTTGGAAAAAAAAAGTTAATAGAATAATGATTTTTGAAAAACGTGTAGTTAAAAAAGAAGGATAAATTTTAAATTTACGCGTAATATTATTTTATTGGAAGATGTATCGTTGAAAAGAAGAAATATAAAAATGCATTATAACCAAACAGGGGCTAAATTCAACAAATAAATACAAAAGCATGAAATGAAATCTATACTTTAATGTCAAAATTCGAAAGTAAAATTAAACTGTTATACTAAGCTAAATTGTTTGTCCTAAGTATGAAATTTATCTAATCATGTTCATCAGATATAAATGCGTAATATATGAAAACGAAATCACCCAGATTAAGAATAAAAATGGAAAACGAGAGTTATGGTTGAATATCGAAATTCCTAAATCTCATCTTGGCAATTTAAATTGTTCACTTCTTTCGAGCATTTCCCCATTTTGGCTCCATCTTCCGTGATAGTCCGTGTCCGAGTTCTCTCATGCCACTTCTCCGCGAAGGTGAGAAAACTATACTTTCCGCTGAAGAATCCTTCAAGCCGGTGATGGTTATGGAAGCTATAATGCATTCAAGCCAACAAATTTATATCTATATGTGTAATGAAGAACAGTTTCTGATTCCCAGCTTTACAACAAAGCACAAAAGAAACAACCAGCAATACATATAAATTCTTCTTGCTGAAATTACTGCATTTGGACAAATAATATAGGGCTAAACACAAATATTAGCATGTCAAACAGGATGAAATATACAACATTTCAAGGTCGGGAAGAGCAACTAGTCCAACTTCTTGAGTAGTCAAAATATTGAACAAGGAGGAGCATTTGAAACAATTACTCATTCGAAGCGCTGGGTTATTCTTCTCCCACAGAAGAGATTTCTGCACAAGATAAGCAGACGTGCGCATATTACGGGTCGAATCCAATGACAAAAAGTTTAAAGAAAAAGATAAATATGAGAATTAGAAACCCTAATTCTATCACCAAGAGTAACAAAATCGCAGAAAGAAAATAGACATAAGAACACGCAAGATTTATAGGTACTCATTACAATGTGAGATTACGTCCCCTTCTACCGCTGCAATACTGGCTCCGCATAACGGCAATAATTAGGCTTTTCAACTTAACATAATAAATATGTAAATTAAGATGTAACTATAAACAGTGAACACACAATTGTGGGTTTTCGATATTCATATTGTTGGTGTTCTAACTCACCATAAACATGTGCATACTCCCTAAGTCATAATGAATTATTGATGGTTTTGCTTTCAATATTTTCTGAGGGTTTTGTGCTGTCAGTAAAGTAAAATCCAGTTGCCAACATATAATAAGGTTGCAGGTATTGGTCATAATTTTTTTTTTCATCAAATCAGTGGAATGGACTCGTTAAATGAAAAGACCTGAAAGTTAGCTTGACAAAATTGCAAGAGAAGGAAGGGATATTCATTTTGGAGATTAAAAAGATGTAAATATTATGTCGTATGCCAAATTGTTGGGTGGATTTTACAATTAATATTGGGCTGATAGTGTATTGAACAAAAAATTAAATAGTTCTCAAGACCATCAAGGTTAGGAACCTATAAAGACATTTTGTACCTCGTCATTATTCCTTGTTAGCACAAGAGAAATAGGAAAAATCCTAAATTTAATTCTCTCTAAATCCAACTAGTGGCCATGAATTGTTCATGGTATTGGAGTTCCAAGTTCGTTCTTAAGCATGTGGATTATTATTAGATGCTAAACATATAGAGAGATGTGGCGTGCTGAGATCGTGGAAAATTCATAATCGTCCCAGTGTAATCGTCAAAGTATAATTCTTATCACATACTATATCTAAATACAAAAATGATCCGACCTTTGAGTAATGAAATTGTGTTACTACTATGCATGTTTAACTAAATATTCAACAAAACAGATGTAATTGGTTTAAAAATATCGACACGAAAAGGCATTTTGTATAGCGTTAAAATGCTAATGATGACAATAGAACATGACAATAGCTAGTCTTAATAAAGTTCTACTCCTATGCGGTACATTTGTAGGGTAAAATTGGGTAGTACTGGATGTATTATAGAAGAAATATAAACTAAAATCTTTTTCATTATACTATTCAATTTTGTCAGCCTGTGTAGTAAATATGCAGTTGGGGTTTATGAAGATTAAAGCACAAAGCATTGGAAGTAAATCAAATAAAGTAAAGTGGTGGTCATGTTGTTTGAACAGTAAACTAGTGTGAAGAGCATGATGTTAGAGTTACTAACGGAAAGCATCCTTGACGTGGCTTTTTCTTCTCCCTTTGTTTTTGTGGTGGCTTGATAACTACCCTGATAGCAGCATCAAAGACCGCTTTTACATTCTGCATATCGCAATGAGAAGGCAGAAAGTCAGTTACATTATAAATTCCAAAGAAATCAAAGATATACATCAAGCAACATCATCTGGAATTACAAAAGAAAATGAATCACAGAATCTGGCTCAAGTGCAACAAGCAGCACGTCTAACTATCCCATGCACATTCAGGCAAATATTATATATACACAGACAGTGTATCAGCCTGTAAACCGCCATTACATTTAAAACCAACCAATATGCTATCCCATTGTAATGGACCACTTTAAGAAATAGCCTGTCAATGGGTATATAACCTGTAGGCAGATGATCAGGTAATGCTCTTCTGAGGACCCAATTATCAGTTATAAACTTTGTTCAATTTCAGAAATAAGTTTTGGATGAGATACTACTAATTGGTTGTTGAATGATCAAGTATGGATGATTCTCATCATGTTAACACGTCTTATATCAAAAAATTGATTTTCCTGATTTATCTCCCACTTCCCATATTACTCTTTTAGCTCATCTGCCATGCCTATGAACTGTTGAAATGAATACTTGAATTATGAGTTGACTCCAGATTTGATAGAAAAACCAGATATAACCATATGAAAAAAGAATAAGGCCACAAATGATTATTCTGGAAAGAGCAAATAGACTTTTCAGACAGACTTATCATGTGAAATCGGAAAATATTATGGGTGGAGATCGATGGATCCTTTATTTTACAAGTTTCATCATTTAACTAGCAAAAGAACTACTTGTTGCAAAATGAAAAGCTCAACCATTACCTGTTGAGTTTTAGAGCTGCATTCAATATAGTAAGTGGCACCAATTTGTTTACGGAGCTCCTCTCCCTGGTTAATTATACATACACAAATCAGTTATTCTAAGATATAGATAAAAACCAGAGAGCTAGCAGCTGCCAATGATGAGAAGCCATGCCTGCACAGTGGTCACAGGAACTAATCCTGGATGATCAGCTAGGTAGTGCCTATCCTCGCGAAGGTCTATTGATTAAAACAATCGTTAGTTTGCATAATTATATGAAAAACATAATAAACAGGAAAACAATAGTGAAAGAGTAAAAATTATTAGTTCAAATATGACGTAAATGCTACAGAAATATCATAATTCATACAATAAAACAGTTTCTTTTGAAAGGAAAAGTGGAAAAAAGGCATATGCAATGTTTAGCTATGATTGGTCCCTTGAAGAACTTTCACTGGTTTATGGAAGAATTGTGTCAGATAATTGATAATTCAGAAGTGTCATAAAGAACTAGCATTAGAACTGGAAAAGGGTATCCAAACTATAGGTTCTATTAAATACAAGGATTTATAGCCTATTTAATATAATCTATGAAATGCTGACACCTAGACCGAGGTTCAACACCACCGGTGCTAGATAGCATTATTCTCAAACCATAAGGATGTTTTCTGCTTGTGTGGTTTTAACACAAAATCTCAATTATTAGACATCATTGAGAAATGATGAGAAACTTGGAAGAAAAAGGCACCTAGGAAGAGTAAATAAAATATCGAGCACTTGATCTAGTGGTTTGCCCTTTTGAAAGCATGATGTTAAAATTCTCATATGATTTGAGATGCCAGAAGGTTATGGACTGTCAATTGCAAACGTGAAAAACCACATGCAGAAATTACCAGATCAAAAATAGGATTTGACTCCCTCCACGGGATTGGGCATATATATTTTCTCCAATAATTCCTTATACTTTGGAATTACTAACCATTACATTTTAAACCCTTGCTCCAATGGATAAGAAGATAATAGGAGAATAATAATCCACTTGTCACCACATAGAATTTGAAGTAATTACAAAAGATGGGAAAAAATGAAAGAAGAAGAAAAAGGGATTTCTCAGCATCAACCACACCTGATGTTGCTGGGAAGCTGCCAAACAATTTCAATGTCACCAAAAATCATAAGTTTTTACATGCAAAGTGTGATCCATACTACCGGTTTTCTTTATTTCTATTGTCAGACTTCAAACCTATCATGCCTTTCAATCACTCTTAAAGTAGAAGAAGAATAAGACATATCCCATATGCTAAAATGTTAAAAGGGTCTGATGTATAATGTTACACCTCTCTATGTGTTCAAGTGGAATATATTTATCAAGACATGGCTGAAGACGAGCCTAACAAGGGATCCAAAGGTAAAGAGAAAAGAAGAGGTTATAGTAGAAATGCTCACATTATTAAAAAATTCCAAAGCTATCCTGAATGGGCTCATGCATGTATTTCATTTTTTTTTTTTTATTGGTATCACGAAGGTGGATTCGGGCTCCATATCTTCAGAGGAATTTTACTAAAGTTTTGGTAGACTTTCGCAGATGGGTCTTCCTCCAAATAAAAAAAAAAAGGCCAACCAGGCCACTATCTTGACTCACTTTTCTCTGTAAGAAAACTCCCCTAAGTAATATACATGCTATATGTCTGTTTGTGTGCATATGTTTGTCTACACACACACACAACGAGACAAATGCTAAGAAAAGAAAATGGGATTGGTTAACAGCACACCACATTTGCTATCCATATTTCAGACACAACATCTTTTGCAATCAGATACAGATAGATTTAGCCGCATTAGCCAAGGACGTTCAATGTGACAAGGACAAACCTATTAGGGAAAAATGAGAAGGTATCAAACTTTACCGTCAATTGATTAACCATGATATAACAGGAAAGGAAACGAACAAAACAACAACATTTTCAACAGAAAAAGCAAGGATAATTGAAGCCTTGGACGATACAACATACCTAACTTGGTGCCAACTAGTACCACTGGGATCCCAGGTGCAAAATGCTGAAGTTCAGGGATCCACTGCCCAATAAATACTATTAAAATCATATTAAACACTACGATTCCGTATAAAAAATGCTATGTACGAAAAGAATTATTGGAAATACACAGCTTTCTAGAATTATGCACCTTTTTAACTATGTTCTCATAGCTTGCCCGACTAACTAATGAAAACGCTAAGACAAACACATCTGCTCCTCTGTAGCTCAAAGGCCTTAATCTGTTGTAATCTTCTTGACCTGTAGATGCAATCAAAACACCAAAAACATAAATTTGAATCAGATAAGAGAACTTTTTATTGGGCAGGAGGTAATTGTTAGGAGAATTCATTCTTAAATTAGAAAATCATAGTGAAATATCAATTGAAAAAACAAACTGATTTTAATAATGAGAATGAGCTTACCAGCTGTGTCCCAAAGCCCTAAGTTAACTGTAGTTCCTTCAACTACCACATTTGCACTGAAGTTATCAAACACTGTTGGTACATAGTCCTGAAGTTGCAACAAAAGAAATTAATAAATACTATCATTAAGTACTTGTTTGATACATAATGGAATTTCTTTTTCTATGGTAATACAGTCCGATCTTGTCCAATCCTTCCTATCAGTAAGGCCATAAATGCGCAAAACAAACATAGGGAGATAAACACAAATTATCAGAGTCCAAGGAAGATAATGCTAAAAGGAAAAGAAAAAAAACCCAGAAAAATACCCTTTCTACCTACAAAACCAAGAGAAAAGCTGCAAAATCCAGATGCATACGGACGATTAAGTAATAAAAAAGAAAAGAAAAGAAATCTACATGATTACACTGTATATTTGAGGAAATTGTCCAAAAAAGTATCTGACAATCAAATGGTACATATAAATCATAAACTGATAAACTTCAAATTGATCATTTCAAAAAAACCACAAAATGTTTCTTTAAAAAAAAGGAAAGTAGACTGACTGTGGGGAACTTGTTACTGGTATAGCAAATGAGCATACAAGTCTTGCCAACAGCCCCATCACCAACAGTCACACACTTGATGAATCTTGAAGCCATTCTAACATCTGAACACTGCCCAAGAAAACTTTTAAGACTGCAAAAATTATATACTTTTTAATACAGAAATAGAGTAAAAAAATCCAAACTTTGTGAGGTATTCGGTGGTTGAAATGGTTGGAAAAGCATGTTTTTTTATGAAACGGGAGAGAGAAGAGAGAGAGGGTGTGAAGCATACGTGAATAGGTCACGCGACTCTTATTCATAATTCATTGACACTGTCTTTAGCAGAGTTGTTGAAATTTTTTTTGGCCCATAAATTAAAAATTGGATCTTTATTAATGTTTATTTTTATCAAATCCGGTTCTACCTGCCATAATACCTTCCGTAAATGACGGTGTAGAGTAGTGTATTTATTGTGTATGGTCTTTTTACCCTTTTTAGACAGTAACTAGTAAGGAGTAAGGACACATCTGCATTTACAAGTCCCAGAATAAGTGGGTGTAAGTTAAAAGAATTTTCGTATTCATTAATGAGAAATTTATTTTTTTCATCGAACCTCTTCCACAAGAAATTATACCCGTGATCAGCCGGTGTGCCAACTTGATCTGATTTTAAATGTTTATATATATTATTTTTTGAATAATTAATGGGTTTATGAGTAACTTTTCTTTCTTATTTAAAAGTTAAAATATATATATTTGGTTTGAAATAATTTAAAGATTACTAGTAAAATAAGAAGAAATTGGCTAAAATACATATACTTCTATATTATTCGTGAGAATCCCTTGCGCGCCTTTATTTGTAGAGAAATATGGCGACAATATTCATTTTATAATGATACCGTCAAATAACTCTATAAATACACTCTAAACGGCTTTTCTGCCACAATTCTCCATGATAATATTATACAAGTACTTAATTTTTGTACGTGTTATTTGACGCCCAGAACTATACGTCCATGGATGATTCTAAGGGCGTCCATATGATCTGAGAACGATGTTGAGAACATTAATAAAGAATATTCATGAAAATTGAAGTTGACATTTCATTAACAGAATTCACCATCAAGGCCAACAACCATGATAACACTCTTCCAGTGCAATGGTCCAAAAAAGTATTAGGAATATGAAGTTCTAACTCACAAGAAAGCAACCCAGCAGCAGCTAATAATTACAAGTGCAATTTTAACTGTGTCTTATCCTAGGAATTAATGGATACCACAAAATTTAGTACATATCAGAGATGGTAAAGAGGTGGGGATTCCCCGATCTTCATGGGGATGCGGCCCATACTGAGTGGGACTCCCCAACTAATTAGGGATAGTGGCTAAAGTCCATGTTCCGAGTCGGGAAAGGGACGGGAGCGGGGAACATGGTCCCTGATAAATGAATATATTTTAATCATTATATTTATATTATAAAAAATATGTATAAAAAATGTACTGATACTAATCGACTAAAAATTAAAGACCACAAATTCAATTAATGATCCCTTCAAATGTTAAAGCTCATAGCCTCGATTTGGAAAGTTTTACAAATGATTTATAAAGAAGAATAACAATAAGTCTCACGAAATGTAAAAGAATATTCACAGATAAATCGACCCCATCCATTTGATTTCTCAATTTCTAACCCAAAATATTGGCTTAGGCGTTAAAGTTCGGCCAGCCATCTCCTCTACTTTTCCAGTAAAATGTTAAGTAGGCTTTGCTTTTGCTTTTGTTTTTGCTTGCGTAAATTTAAAGCTTGATTCACGTTCATATGGAATCCTCAGTAATTTTCTACAACCCCGAGTTTTGTGTGATTTGGTTTGAATTCGTCTCTTTATGTGATAAACTACATGAAAAGCCAATAGGAACACATGTTAATTCAAGCACTACAAAAATTTTGTACAATAGCTAAATTGGAAGAACCATACTAGGATTACAGAAAAAAACTTACAGAACATTTACCGACACTCAGAAGGTAGGGGTGGGTGGTTTTTTTTTCATTTTTTATTCACGTAGGGCCCACCCGTATGAGGGTCTGTTAAACTTCTGGCAAAGGAATAGTTCTGAGAATCCAGTTTAATCCAAATTGGAAAGTTCACGAATCTCTAAAGCAAGAGAAATGTCAAGGAAGTTCAATCATTAAATACTTTAGTGGGTTGGCAAAAGGCTTAAGTAAAGAGTAAGCAATGTAATAAAAGAATGGCTAATTAATTATACACATCATGAGATCAAGAAAAAGTACAAGAAATGTGTATTTTTCAGCACGGCCAATTTTATTTTTTAATTTTTTTGGGGGAAAAAGAAAAGGCATCCAGTGGGTTGGACCAAACTTGGGCTCTAAATTTACTAAAAAATGTGACCCATCTAAAAGTGTTGGGGGCAAGTGCCCATACAATGGGTTTGTTTGGACGGAAAAATTCGCATTTACATCATTACAAAATAAAATTTCAAATTATACTATGTTCGTTAATAATTCATAAAATACTGTACAATTTGTTAAATATTTTAAGAAATACTATATTCCAAATTTAGAACCCAAACACTCCTATGTAACTGGTTTTATGGAATTCTGGATTAGGGGATTCGGGATTTTGATTTTATTCGAAAATGGTTTTATGGAATTCTGGGTTTTCTTTGATAAAGACTACAATTTTGGGATTTCGATAAAATGAAATGGGGGCTTATTTGTTGGAGTAACAGAAGCTGTCCAATTAAATCAATTTATATATAGTTTGTTTATTGTTTTTACTTGGTAAAATACAGTAATAATGGTATAAAAAACGTTGGAATGTGTTATATGAATTTTTATTTTAAAATGGGTAGTACATGTAATTTCCTCTTGTTGAGAGGAATAATTAATAAAGTTGGGGCCGGAGGATATTTGATAAGTGTATTTTATACATTTATTCGGGGCCTAAAATAGCGATTTTTGATAATTCTTTTGACAAATATATCCTAAATTGTTGTATTTTATATTAGATAGAGAAAACTCAACAAGGAATCGAAAGAAATAAACAAGAATTGGTGAAAAAGTGCAGAGACCGAGGTTTGAGGACCAAATTACAAATATTCAATAGTTGATTCAGCCCACAAAACGATACTTCAAAGATTGCTAGAAGACAATTGAATGAAATTAGAACTCAAAAATAAATGGAATATGATCAAAATATTATCAAAATCAATTTCTAATCGCACAAGTTATATTTCAGATTTTTTTTCGAAGATTGAGATCCATTTTTGGCGTAGTAAACGTTCGAATTGAAAATTTTATTTCTATAAAAGTTGTAGACCTTTGAGTTAGATTTCTAACTCATTTTGAATTACCTCAATCGTATATCGGGAAATAAAGTTATGACTAAAATACTGACTGTTGTGTAGGGACAAAAAAATCCGTACGCGAAATCGACTTTTCTTACTTGATTGGAACTCTTTTGGGAAACCAATTTGGACGTGATTTTTAACTAATTTTCTACTTCTGTAAATACCTAACAACAGAATACATATTGGAGACCTCTTATATACATTTCATACTCCAATATTCATCAATTATTATCATTAAAAAAAAAAAATCATAGTTTTTGTTAGAAAATTGAAAAGGACTTGCAAGAATTCAATTAAGTGAACATTCAAACTTAATTTTTGGGTAAAGAAGAGAATGTGTAAGCGGAGATTCATCAAGAAACAATTGATAAGATTCAAGATTCATCTTCTCAATTTATCAAAAATTCGGATTATGTCTTTTCACTTAAATATGATTTCTTGTAATTTCGATATATTAGGCTAGTTTTATATATTGTTAGGATGAGATGAACCATTGTTTTGAAATTTTTAATATTAATTAATTATTTTGACAACTAGTATGTTTATTTTCTTGGATGTTTATTATTGTTTTCACCGACTTTTCAATTAATTAGCTTCTATTTGAGATGATTTATTGGAATCTATTATTATCTAGAGAGATAATAGGTTTTTAGCTAAAACTAATTAGCAATGTATAGTTCGATAAAGGATAGA
>CAIGRB010125086.1:0-11647 GCA_903798255.1 Fraxinus quadrangulata | reverse complement strand
CTTGCATATTTAAATCTAGTATCATACTTTGAAATTATATCTTGTGTATTGAATAGTTTTGAGACAAGTCGAAAAAGTTTCAAAAACCAATTCACCCCCCTCTTGATTAGTTATTCTTGGTTATCAGATGTAAATAGGCATCATCTCCAAAAGTTGTTGAAGTAGTGTATTAAATGTTCTCCAATGGCGTTGTACAATCTGAAGTTATGTTATCATTTTCTTTTTATTATCGTTTGCAGACGTTATTGCTCGTTATGTTCGCATATTATTATTTTGAACTTGCATTATTATTTCCAACTTACATTATCATTCGAAATCCATTATCGTTTGCAGACAGTAGTAGACATGTTTCCATTCACAACTAAAATACGGATTCATTGACATAATACTACATGACATCCCGACAGTTTATCTGTCGTTCCTGACAGATTGTTTATGTCGTTTTCAACAGTTGGCACAGACTACAAACTGTAACTACACATACGAGGCATAAGGGACATGTTGTTGCTGACTCTTTGGTAAAGATTGCTACCAAAATCATCCCTAACAAAAGTGAATACAAAAGAACTTGGCACTTATTCGTTTGTACAATACCATATGCAACTACCTCCCACCTCATTTATTGTCGACGTTTGAACTTTCTCCCTCACTGTCTTCATCAGAATCATCCAAGCTTATGATAATTATCTCACGAGGTGCAATGTTCACCAACCACTCATCATAATCAGATTCATCTTTGTACCGAACCATGTAATGGAACCCCTCATCGAGCACACTCTTCGGTGACTACGATGCTTCACTTGCAACTTCGTCTAGGTTGGGAAAAGGAACAGGGAAAATGACTCTCCTGCCATTCAGAGGGTTGACATCCTCATCGTCCGAAGAAATTATGATGGGGCATAACAGGGACGAACCGAGTATTGGCGAAGGATCATCAGGTTAAATGGTTCGTTGCTTCCTTTGGACGAAGCCATTAGTAGCATGAAAATGCGATGGGTAAAATAGTTTTTGTATCTGAGTATTATACAGGGTGACAAAGCTTGTGAAGTTTTCAAATGTAACTCATTTATTTAGTGATGCCATGCTATTTATAATGAACTTCTTTGAATGAAGCAATTATGGTGAGTTGCTACACAACCACCAAATCACATCTCAATCTTAATTTGACAACTCATTGGTATGATTGTTTAAAGTCTAATTGTACCGTTATGACTTAAACTTTGTACATAATTTATGACAATTGTAAATCTTAATGAGTGCGTACTATTTTCTCTTCTAAAATCATGCATGTAGTTGTTGGCAATCAACTCACATTATGACATTTGTATGCTAAGAGGTAGTATTGTCCTAGGAGATTTTTACATACTTCAACAAATTGATTTACCAATAGGCAAAGAACTATGGCTTGCAAAAATCATGCACCAATAGGCAAGGAACTATGACTCATAAAAACCATGTATAAACTGAAGTGTTCGATGAGGATTCGTGAACATGTTTATTCACTGCGTGTCTTCACATTCCAACCACAAAATAGTACCCCAACTTTAGAGAACATTGATAAAATGTGCAACATTTTGCCATACACATAAAAAAATTTAAGTCACAGTTGAAGGATCTATGGGCCCTAAATCTACATTCGACATTATTATGACAATTTTCCTGCTACTCTTACATAATTTCTAAGTTTACAATACGTGAAATTTAAGCAACTAACGGGAAGATNTGTGATCATGTTTATTCACTGCATGTCTTCGCATTCCAACCACAAAATAGTACCCTGACTTTAGAAAACATTGATAACATGTGTATTTACGGTAAATTGTGGAGCGATAATGTTCCATGTAATGTCGTCCAAAGTGGGCACACTACGATCTTCATACAGCACGAGAGTGGAGATATGTGGTTAGACATGCTTGTGGCATGCACGTGCAGCTGCAAACATATGAATATGGCATCAATGAAACAATATTGTGTGTAGTAGCAAGAAGAATAAATATGGGTACGCTTAACATGAAAGAGTACGTGTATTCGTGAAGAATGCATCGTACGTACGATGTTGCGGTTGTTTTGCAGCCGTCCAGTGAAGAAACCTTGGCGATCGTTCCCCAAGCCACTGAGCAAACTGTTCTCCAATTTTTGGTACCACCTCGAACGCCCACATCGTCGCAGCAGAATAGCATTGTCACGTGACATCACATGGACATGACAATATATGTGCATCGAAATAATAGAATACAATGTTTAAAATAATGGTCCGTACTTGCACGACGATAGGGAAACCATGAACTGTATAGCTGATCTCCTTCTTTGTCTTAGCGTCGGGAAATTTTCGTGCCCAGCCACCCCGAAATCCCCTCAACAGACGAGTGCGTCCAACTCTACCCCAAGGGTAGGAAAAAAATAAATTGACCTCATCGATGAATGACAATGTCGACGCACATATACCCACATTATTATCCGAAGCGTAGAATACTCCTTTGACAATGGGAGCAAGCCCGAGCTTGTACCGATCAGCCCGGGGCGTCGACGATCAGAGAAAGGTCTTCTCAAGTTGGGCGCATGAAATCTTGTCCAGTAATTTGAAATATTTCTCCTTAGGTCTCCTCTTTTCCAAGACTCGAGTAAACTGATCGCTCTCTGGAGGGAGACTACATCTTAATCCCGTCATGACTACATACTATTGCAGTCCAAACCGAGTAAAGTGGCCTTACACATTGAACCACAATTCATTGACCTTATCAGTACGTATGGATCTGAAGACGAGTTGTTGGATCAGTTGGGCGAAGAATTGGATGTCTACAACCTCGGCAAGGAACTCGAGGCATGAGTTGCGGAAGTCTTGGCACTGCCACTTATCCAAATGGTCCATGACCCTTTTTAAGTACTTCAGGTTGCTTCGATGTGAAATGCGGGCCCGCAAACGTGCATTTTCTGGAACCAGGAAAATGAAAAAAATGTTAGATCTTAATATGTGGTACATGTTGATGCCAAAGTACAAAAATAAATTACGAAGCACAATTTCACGAAATAATACGAACATTATATAAGGAAATAAAATGAATATCAAAAGTAGTACGAAAATCAGAACACACGAAACAATATATTACAACTGAACGAAAACAAATGAAAAAATTGTGGTGCACAATATTTCGTACATGTTAATGCGAAACACACATATTACGCTCTGATGTACCAACGTTCGACATGTGGAACTGTCATGTGTCGAGAAAAATTGAGAAGAATTTTCGGGTCTCGACAGTTCATCTGTCGAGATTCTCCCACCTGCCGAGAATTACTGCGGTGAACTGTGGGGAACTAGCGATGACATTTCTCTACTGAAGTTAACTATTGGGAAATCTACTTTTGACCTCAAAGTAGGTATTATTGAAGGGCTACTTACTCCATATTGAAGCAGAGATAAGCATTAAAACCACGGATATGTGAAGTATGTACGCAAGATTACCACCCGAATGCATAATTACTCATATGGACTAGCAAGTGAAAGCGAGATTATTTAAAATTTGACCCCCATAAAAATTTAACACTAGTTATCCACGTCTTTTGTTATGAGACAGATCGAACCATGTAAATGATAACATGCATGTCAAATATTTTCTTTCCACAAGTCAGTCATGGTAATGTTGGAAGCTTGACCATTAAAAGCATATACATGTCAAGCATGTAGTAAAGATTTCCACCTTAATGCACAAGAGATACGACGTGACATCGCTTGGGCATGACAATATTATCAAGTGACATCGAAAGCCAGACAATTTCTAATTATATTATAAAATTATGTAAAAAAAACTTATACAAGCAACTCAAACATGCATTACTAATTACTTCTACATAGTACATATGCATGACTTAATTGTAACACACACAACTGATACCTGCAATTTTGATCTCAATTTCAACTCAAATAATTTTTTTCTCATTTAACACTTTGGCTAATAGTGAACTGCCCCATTAGAGTAGAAAAGCCACTAATCTATGACAGAATTTCACTACTTAGGCTAATTGTGCCACATTTTGAAGTTTAGCGCATGGCCTCATAGGGGAAGCCATTTGCATTGCAATTGTTTTAATAAAGTGAATACACTAATATTAACTAGGCGTTATCAAATGAAACATATCAATTACATGTGCCAAACATAGATTTTATAACCTGAGGAGACTCGGCCTATTACTCACAGTAGGTCTCAAAATGTCACAATAGGAGAATCAGAATATTTGTATATTCTCATTAAAACCCCTTAACATCGATACAAAAATACGTAGGGGGAGCACAATAACATCAAGATGCAAGATTACCTATACTTGGATTTTAAAATAAGAGATCATACAAATTATAATTTCATTTTTATACATTCGATTAAGAGTCTATTTGATAAATCCAGATCCATTCCATTAGTTACAAACTTCGTCCTCATTACCCCAAGACAAGCCAAATTCATAGCAAAAATATCTGAAAATGATCGTATTCATTATTTGTATTTTGCATCATCATCGAGGAGAGCACAAAGGTGAAAAAGAAACAAGAAAACCCAAATTCATAGCAGAAACCACAAAACTCATTCATCAACAATCAAACTCAAACTAGCCCATGTAACATTCTTATTGTAGCTCAACATATTGAATCAATGTAACAACAAAATTAGTGTAATGCTAATCTAAAATCCCAGAAAACCATTTATTAGAGACATTACTTCACAACAAACCAAAATGGGTTTTGCCAAAATAAAAATGCGTATCAGAAATTACAAGAAATTGGGGAAAAATAAGCTAGAAGTGAGGTTACCTATGTTACAGTCATTTTTTCTACGGTGGTCTACGGCAAATTCGGTGTGGGCAGCGAGTTGAGGATTTCTTCTTTTTCCGCCAAATCGAATCGTGAGGGGAGTGAGTTCAAGGTTGATTTGGTGTGTTTTGGGGGCGGTGGATGTGTTCGAAGTGATCATCGACGGCAAAGTGGTTTCCAGCGCTTCGAATGTGAAGGGAGCTCCCTGAAGGAGTTGGGTTCTTCTCGTCTAGGCGGTAGAGTGGTGAGTGGAGTGATTTAATGTCTTCATGTTTTCGTCCATTTTATCTTCTTTTTGGTTTCTTTTTACTCTAAATGTATTATATTACTGACATTTTGTACAAATTTTAGATATAGTCAAATCTCAATTAATACTAGACATGTAGGGTATTTAAATTATACAGAGGGGCAGAAATATCCAAAATTGACAATCTTGGAAATACTTCAAAAAAAAAGTGACATTTTTGTAAATACGAAGTCAAAAATTGACATCTAGTGCAATTTCCTCAAAAAAAAATTTGGAAGACTAAAGTGATTTATATATTAACTTCAAATTTTGGGCTGAATATATAGATATTGTTAAAGTGATGAAAAGTATATCAATATAGGGCTCGTTGGATAGCTTGTAATTAATCGTGTATATTAGATTTGAGAAAAAGTTAATTCGGATAAGAAAAGTCTAAGTTATCAAAGTTTTAAAAAGTTGTCATTTATCTAGTATTTAAATAAATTTGATTTCCTAACTCTAAATGATGACAACCACGTGTATGCATGGTTAAGGAGAGAAAAAAGTAGTTTTCTTTTGATTTTGAATGGGATAATTACATGGACCATGCTACATGTACCGAATTTTTTTACCTAATCTCTTACCGACTATTCACAATAGGGGGTGGTGACCACATCTTGGGATTTTTTATTTCTGTGTGCATGTGAGAGAGGGTAAAAAATTCGGTAGAAATGTTTAGGTACAATTATCTTTACCCTAATTACAAAACATTATAATCTTGAGTAAAACATTTTCTTCTGGGACACGACACTTCAACTTCCAAGTACACTAGAATTCATGTATTTGTCCTATGTATACATGCATATACAAGGCACAGAAGCAGAGGCAAAAAAAAAAGTTTGGAACGTGATTTTGGATTTTACCCTGCAAAAAAGTTATTCGATCTAACGAGGTAGGATTACGAGGTGCAAGTTGTTTGTTTCGTTTAATTTATTTTTTTCATATAGATAAATACTATGTTAATGAAAGTTATGATATGTATGTTATGGCCACCCGGTACCAAAAATATAATATTTATTGAGATCTTGTCGGTTTCTAAAGATAATATGACGATATGATATTTTTGACGCATATTTAATATTTTTATTCGATATTGCACCATTATTTGTGTCCTACTGAGTATTCTCATATACTCACCATTTTTCCTACCTCTCACAGATTAGAACACATCGTTCGATGGCGGGTGATGAGTTGCAGTCGTTGTGCTTGGATCCATTAGACTTAATAAATTAAATTTGGTGTAATGTGACTATAGATTTTATTTTCAGTAATTGCTTTAGTTTAATTATTATAACATTTTTTATTTGGTTATTTTTTTCATATGTTTATTTAATATTGATAGAATAAAAAATTTTATGTTGTAATGTTTGAAATATTTATTTAATTCGAAATGAATAAAATATGGCGTAGAAAAGTCCTTGATTTTTTTTTTTTTTAGAATATGAAATTATTCTATATAACAGTGAGTAAACTAATGTTACATAATTTTATATTATTGCATGCCATTTTAAGTTAAATGAAACTTTTAATAACGATTTAAATATTAAATATTTGGGTCGTTACAATTTCATATCAAAACCCATATTTAATTTTTTTGTAGACTTGTTTTAAAAAAAAAAAAAAGTGAACATATTGTTCACAATGAACAGTGCTCGTCATTGTTCACGTGACAGTGACCTAAAAAAATTGTTGTCACTGTTCACATCGACATGAGAAGTGAAAATTTTTCATTGTTTTAGATTATTTATCATGGATCCATGTACATTATATAATATATTTTTTATCACCATAAAAAAAAAAATTGAATTATAGAAAATAAATAAAAAGAAAAAAAAAGTGAATAGTGCATGTCATTGCTCACGATGAATCACTGTTCCATGTGACAGTAATTAAAGAAAGAGAGAGAGACAAATAGAGAGAATGTGATAGTAAATATTAACTTTTATATTTTAATCGTTGCATGTAGTAAATGATTATATGTAAATTTACGTTTGTTAATAATTAATAATTTTTCTAAAAGATATAAATTAAACATGATGTAATTTTTTTTTCAAAAGTTCTTAATATATAAGAATGCAAAGGATCTTTGGCAGTCAACAACCACCATCGACCACCTCAGATGACTCTAAAGTATGCAAATGGGTAAGAAGAAAAACTTATTCAAAGTTTTTGTATAACTTAAATCTTTTAAATTGCATACTTTTAAATTTTAAGACATGCACGTTTTTTCCCCCCACTAAAATCATGATATGCATTATAATAATATAGGTATAATATATTAGATTTAGTATTGGTATGTTGATTTAATATTAATTTTTAGGAAATGACATCACCTACCCACACGAATTTAATGCATGATTTATTGCGAGGGGTACAAGAGTTGAGCAGGCAAAATCAAGCATCTCCATTACAAAATGTACTACTATAGCAAAATGCAATTGTCTTAGTGGTTGAGCAATTTCATAGGTACGAGCCTCTTACTTTTGACGAAGGTTCCAACCCACTGGCTGTTGAGGAGAGGATTCGAGGTCTGGAACGCATCTTTCGACACATTGCTTATACGGATGCACGGAAGGTACTATGCGTAGAGTTTATGTTTGTTGGAACAGCTAGTCACTGGTGGAAGTCTGTCTCACGTGCTAAGACCGAAGAGCAGCAATGTAACCTGACTTGGGAGCAGTTTAAGGACGAGGTGATAGCAAAGTATTTGCCACAGGCTTTGAGAGATTTCAAGGAACAGAGTTTTTACAGCTCACACAGGGGGACATGTTGTTTACTGATTATGAGAGACCGTTTGAGTAGCTCTCAAGATATGCCCCGCACTTGGTATATATAGAAGTTGAGAAGAGCAGGAGGTTCGAAAATGGACTTCGCCTGAAAATCAGCATGATCATTATGTCTCATCGTTTCACTTCATATCATGAAATGTTGGAGATGGCTCATACTATTTCATATCAGAGGACTACATTTGAACAGTTTGCCAAGCAGGGTAAGGAATCATCGGGAAAAAGAAAATGGAATGATCAGAGCAAGGATATACGTAATTGGCAAAATGAAAGACCAAGCACGGGAGTTCGTATCGGTGGGATGAGTGTGTGTATTACACCTTTTCCTAAGTATAATAAACTCCATGGGGGTGAATGCTTGCTTGGGAAGAACATGTGTTTTCGGTGTAGTAAGCTAGGATACATTGTTTTAAACTATACTGAGCCTCCAAAGAAGAAGGATGATGATCAGGATAAGGACAAGAACAAGAAAGGAAAGGCCCAATTTTTGCACTAAATTAGCATGAGGCGGAGCAAGATGCGAATGTGATAGCGGGCATTCTATCATTATCTGATGTACCTGCTTACGTACTTTTTGACTTTGGGACTATAAATTATTTTATCTCTGTACCCTTCGTCGCTAGGTCTAACTTTGAATGTATGATAACGAATAATGAATTAGAGGTTAGCATCCCTTTGAGAAGAACTCTTTGCACAAATTAAAAGACTAAAACTGTGAAGTTAGAGATTGACTGAAAAATACTATAGACGGACTTATACCTTTTGGAGATGAAAGATTTCGACATTAGTTTAGGCATGGTCTAGTTAGGATTCAATCATGTGACCATTCGATGTCACGAAAAAGAAGTGTTATTTCATAGACTTGGAGAGTAAGAGTTACGTTTCTTTTCAAATGTCTACCTCGCTTGGTATTAGCTTTACAAGTGGAGAAGATGGTGAGAAATGAGTCATGCTAGGGATTCTTAGTTAATATCATCAATTCCAAATATACAGGAACAACCGTTAATGATATTAACGTTGTGCGAGACTTTGCTGACTTATTCCCAGAAGATCTATCAGGCATTCCAACAGATAGATAAGTGGAATTTACAATTGATTTGGTTCTCGAAGCGGCATAGTATCTAAGACCCCGTACCAAATGGTACTGAAAGAACTTCAAGAATTGAAGTTACAGTTGGAAGAGCTACTAGAAAAATGTTTCATTCAACCGAGTGTATCTCTTTGGAGCGCTTCAATACTTTTTGTGAAGAAGAAGAAGAAGAAGGATGAGAGTATAATGATGTGCATTGACTATCTAGAATTGAACCATCTCATTATCAAAAATAAATACATGCTGCCAAGAATAGAAGATTTATTCGATCAATTAAAGGGTGCAACGGTGTTTTCGAAGATCGACCTGAGCTCGAGGTATCATCAGTTAAAGTTCAAGGCAAGTGATATACTGAAAACTGCTTTCAGGACTCGTTATTGACATTGTGAATTCATTGTCATGCCTTTTGGTTTAGCCAATGCTCCAATTGTATTTATGGATCTCATGAATCGAGTGTTCCATCAGTACTTAAACCAGTTTGTCATAGTATTTATTGGAGACATACTTGTATACTTCAAAGATAAGAAGCAGTATGAAGAACATCTTCAAGTACTCATGAAGAACATCTTCAAGTAGTACTTGAAACTTTGAGAAATGAGTATTTTATGCTAAATTCAAGAAGTGAGAATTTTAGCTCGATTGAGTGGGTTTCTTTGGTCACGTGGTTACTGTCTAGGGAATTGATGTAGACCCAATTAAAGTAGAAGTAGTAACTAATTGACCTAGATCGATCAGTGTGGATGAAGTTAGCAGTTTCTTATGGTTGGGTGGCTATTATCGAAGATTTATTGAGGGTTTTTCAAAATATCTAGTCCGATAACTCAGTTGACTAGAATGGGTGTGAAGTTTCAATGGACGGAAAAGTGTGAAAAATATTTTCAGGAACTCAGACTACAGCGAGAATAAAAACATTTATGATTCAACCTACTCTTCGGTATCGAATCAAGGAAGCATAGGATAAGGATCCATTTCTGTGGAAGATTAAGGCTAGGGTTGGTACAAACAAATGTATAGGATTTGAAGTATCTGTAGATAAAGCATAGAATTTTAAAGGAAGATTGTGTATACCTTATGATGAAAATATAAGAAACGAGATATTAGAAGATGCTCACCCCACCCGTATACTGTACATCCAGGAGGTACGAAAATGTATCGAGATCTTCTAGATACATTTTGGTAGAGAAACACGAAAAGAGGGATTGGAATGTTCGTGTAGAAATGTATTATTTGTCAGCAGGTCAATGCAGAATATCAACGACCATCATGACTACTTTGTGGTAGGCTTTTCGAAATCAGCAAGAGGTTACAATTCTATTTGGATAGTGGTTGATCGTTTGACAAAGTTGACTTATTTTCTGCCAATCAAAGTAAATATCAGCTCGCACAGTTATATATCAAAGAGATGGTCGGATTGCATAGAGTTCCAATCATTGTTGTTTCAAATAGAGACCCGATGTTCACATCGAAATTATGGAAAAGTTCGCAGGTAGCCATGGGGACAAAACTGAAGTTTAGTACTGCATATCATCCACAGACGGATGGACAATCAGAAAGAACTATTCAAACTCTTGAAAATGTGTTTTGGATCTTGGCTGTAGTTAGGAGACACATCTGCCGTTAGTAGAGTTTGCTTACAACAATAGGTTTCAGGCTACTATAAGCATGGGACCATATGAAACTCTTTATGGTAAGAAGTGCAGATCCCCTATCCATTGAAACGAGGTCAAAGAGTATAGAAATTTAGATCCTAAAATCACTGAATGAACAATTGAAGCGGTTGACAATACTAGAGCAAAAATAAAGATACTACAAGATCGATATAAAAGTTATGCAGATGGGAGAAAAAAGGATTTGAAATTTGAAGTGGGTGATAAATTTTTTTTTAAAGTAGCACGAATGAAGGATGTATTGAGATTTGGTAAGAGGGAAAAGTTGAGACCATGGTTCATTGGACCTTTCGAAATTCTTGAAAGGATCGATAATATAGCTTACAGGCTTGTCTTACCACCCGAATTCACAGCAGTGCATAGTGTGTTCCATATTTCGATACTCAGAAAATATATTCATGATCCTAAACATGCAGTGAACTATCAGACATTAGAATTACAAAAATATTGGTCATATAAAGAAATTCCGAAGATTATTTTAGATATAAAAGTGTACCAATTACGAAATAGAGATATTCCCCTGGTCAATGTTGAATGGCAAAATCATGCACCTGACAAGTCAACTTGGAAGAAAGAAAATGAGTTAAAAATCAATTATCCAGAACTCTTAGATTAGTCAAGATAAATTTTTGAGGACAAAAATATTTGAAGGAAGAAGAGATTTTCATAGAATAGAATTTAATTATTCTAGGTATTATATTTTATATTTAAAAAAAGAGATTAAAGTGATATATGCAGTAATTCAATTTTACTTGGGTCAAATATTTAAATTTTTATAAAGCGATGAAAATTATAACAATTTGGGGCTAGTTGGATAGCTTGTAATTAATCATGTATATTATGCTAAAAAAAGTTAATCCGAATAAGCAAAGTCTAAGTTATCGAAGTTTTAAAAAGTTTTCATTAAATATTATTTTATTACTTTTGTTTTTTACTTGTAAAAGAATTGGTAGCCACGTGTAGTGAGATGGAGTTAAAACAATTTTCTTTTATTTGATTTGGATAGAAGTAGATGTG
>CAIGRB010125082.1:6269-18759 GCA_903798255.1 Fraxinus quadrangulata | reverse complement strand
ATCTTCTATCAATCACTATTCCAGGATTTTTTTTTATACCCAAAATGGGTGTCAAACAGGGGCTAAATATGCAACAAATGACATTATTTTGAATAAAAAATCAATGAATGCTATCCGCCTTGGTACAGTATAATACATCTATCAAATAATACAATTATAATTTTATACTAAATTCTTTATACGATCTAATTCGATAGGTCAAATGTGATCTGAAAAACGGGGGAATTAGAGAACCGATCAAAATTCGATTAAACAACAATTTTTATTTTTTTTATAAAAATGATAGAGATGAACCAACTCTAGAAACAAATGAATCATCTCATGTTACTAGCAAATAATGCCCCTGTCTAGGCTTCATTCTAAAAAAATGTATTTTTCTCTAATATTTTTAACCACGTTTTTTAATAAAATATTATTAAACGTAAATTCAAATTCTTATTTTTTAACTACACATCTTCAAAAAGTTGTTATTCCAAAAATATATTTTTTTTCTCAAAATTCATTTTTAATAGAGCCTAAAGAGGGACTGAGAAATTATTTTATATTGAATGTGCAAATTATCTCAGCGTGTAGGTTTAAGACACACGTTGCCCATATTTGGGTTTGGTAACTTTTAAATTAAAAGAAACCTCGGAATTAATAAAAATGGACAATTCTGAGCCAAATCTTATTTTCCTAAAAATTTTAATACATATATTTTTTCTTTTTTTCAATCACACATTTTTCAATAAAATAATATTAGATGTAAATCTCATTAAATTAATATTTTGGTAATTTTTTCTTATTTTTGCACCACACATTCTTCAAAAAATTAATATTTCAAAATATATATTTCTCAAAATCTCATTAAATTAATTCTCTCCACTCTAAATTAAGCACTTGCTCCATTTTAAAGAATATATTTCGCAAAAGTATTATTTTTTTTTTTCAAATATGTGATTGAAATATAGGAATTTTTTTTAAAAAAATTATTTGTAAAATTATTTTATTGAAAAAATGTATATTAATAATAAATTTATTTTAAAATGAGTTTTAAATCAAACAAGGACCGGTGAATACAAAGTTCTATGCAACGCGTATTGAAGCTGTTGCACAGCTCAATCTAATTCAAACCTTGAACAAATGTTTGAATGTTCGTATATAGTTATAGTCAATGAAATTGACTTTTTCGTCACCCATCTTCGATACCCCTCCAGTGAAGAATTATGTCTGTTATGGTATTCGTGTTTGTTCAACTTTTCTTCGAGTTATGTTTGTTAGAAGTGAGGGATTAATCGAGCAAGTGAAATTTCCAACAGCGCCATATTTTCATCTTTTTCCTATATTTGCAAGGTCGTCTGCATTACTATTTGCATGTGTTATTTTGTGGAAGACCTCAATATTGAGCTATTGAAGTAACTAGCTACAATATTTTCATGCATCTTTATTAGAATTTTGTGTCATGACCGTATCTTCTAATAGATATGTGACTTTTGTAAGAATTCGAAGCATGCTTAAACATGAATTTCGAGTCAACATGCTTATTTGAAATGATGAATTTCAAGATCTTTTTGAATGATTGAATCTTTTTGCTTTTCAAACTCCAAAATGTGCATGTTCTTGTTCTCCAATAGTTAAAATCCCGATCACAATGAAAATAGATTATTATCTACAATCTAAATATCAATTTTTTTTTTATAATTTTTTTATTTTTTGTGAATTTTAGTGCCATATATATGGTTTTTAGGCACTTTTCAATTTATATGTATTTTTTTCATACGAATTTCACACATTTTATAGTTATCTTTTCTCTCTCATCATTTAATTCTAAGTAACGGGAGCTATTTCAAGATTATGGAAGTGGATGGGAATTGAGGGAAGTTGTGTGTTTGAATTTTATTCAAACAATTCCCTCTAATTCACTTTAATAACTTGTGGGTCAGGTAATTCTATATGGCACGACCCGTACTTCCAACAACTTCAGTTGAGCCAATTGCAATTCAAATATTTCCCTATTCTTTTTCCTTGATGAGTAAATGCCTCTAAATATAGCCCAAAGGTCTCCAATAGTTCTCAAGAAACCCGTAGTGTACATCAAAATCAGATTAAAATATCAACCGAATTCAATAATTAATTTTAATCATATATTTTCTCACAAATTTTCAATCATACATTTTATCATCTCTTATCAAAATATATTGAAATTTTGATTTTAATCTAACACCAAATAGGAGCTAATTGTCGGTGTCAATTCTTAACCAAAATAAATAAATAAATAAATAATAATAAAATTAAAAAGATTGTAAGGTGCATGATTTGTATTTTTCATAGCCCCACGAAATATAGATGCCAGCCTGCACGGGTCCATCTCCATCTATATCTCCATCTCATACTTGTTCTCGTGATAGTGAATGACATCAACTAGTATATGGTAGGTAAAGAAATATTTTGTGAAACGACAACAAAAATAAGGGCACCCATGAAAATGAAGAAACTATAAAACTTTGAGAGCAAGCTATGAAATCTGTTCAACCATAATAAGACTTTAGATAACATACTTTTTTCCACTTTGGTCCACCACATTAGCTACCTTCCTACGGGATGTTCATGCATATACTCACCTTTTCTAGAAACAATTGACTTATCATTTTCTACTCCCTTCCACAATAAATTACTTAAAGAGTAATATTATTTATCATCAAAGCTAATGATATCTCAAGTCTATTACGTAATGGACCACTACCACACTCAGTGGCGGATCCAAGAATTCGTGTGAGTTAGGACGGTCGTTGATAGTCAACGATCGCAATGGTGAGATTGTTTATTGATATTTAAATAATATTAAAAAATTATTCAATGAACTTAGTTTCCTTCCAGTAAGATGTATGGTCCAGCTTAGGAATGACTAGGGTAGCAATCATGATATAGGTTGCAACAACATCTATTATCTGCAGACATAACAGGTAGAATTGGATGGCTAAGTATGAATAACAACACTGCAATCCATCAAAACACCACAGGCTATTGTCTAATATGCAGAAACGTGATTGAGAATAGAAAACTATCATAATCATCATTAATGTAATTGATAGTTTTTTTAAATGAAAGAATACAAGATACCGGACAAATAACAAGATGAATTTGGCTTAACTTTTCTTCAAAGAAAATAAAGGGTTAACATACTAAATAGTCACTGAACTTTGTCAAAAGTTCCTAAGAAGTCATCGAACTTTAAAAATACCCTAAGTAGTCATTGAACCTTGCAAACAGTTCCTAGGAGGTCACTAAATTTCAAAACTTCTCTAAATAGTCATTTAACTTTGCAAAAATTTCCTGAAAGGTCACTGAACCATTGGTGTATAGGGTTCCAATTTACAAAGTTCGATGACGTAGGAAGTTTTGACAAAGTTTAGTGACTATTTAGGGAAGTTTTGAAGTTCAGTGACCCTCTATGAACTTTTTACAAAATTTAGTGATTACTTAGGGTATTTTTAAAGTTCGATAATCTCCTAGGAACTTTTGGCGAAATTCGGTGACTATTTAGGATATTAACTTGAAAATAAACATCAGTATAATTTTTGCAAGTTTCTTCAAAGTCAAAGTCAAATAGGGACATAAATTGAATAATTGTTTTTATTATGGCTTATTTTACAATTAAAAATACTATAGGGTTAAATATGAATAAAATAGAAGTTTACGGATTTTGTTTTCAATTATTGGAAGTACTAGATTAAATCTTATATTATATGAAGGCTTGAGGACTGACTTTGAAAATTGGGGGTTTAGTGGACAGCAAAACCAACTCAATTCCCAAAGTGGTAATTGGGCCAAATAGCCTATTTCATAATATTAACACTTTGGGATTTTAACCTTTGACTAGAATAATATTTTTAAAATAAATACTTTAAATTATAATTTCTAAACTACCTTATACCATTATTCAACCTCACCAAAATACCAATTCATCCTTTGCTCAAATCGATTAAATCCAAAACCCTAAACTGAATCTCTTTATCCTCTTTTCGACTTCATCCACAAATCCTTCTTCTTCTTCTCTCGTCACGGATTCTTCCCAACCTTCTGCAATTGAAACTCACTTGCCTTTATCTTCTTGAGCTAAAGGGAGAGTTGAGTATGAGTGTTTCATCAATTTTCCAAATTTGATCGAACCGAAACTGGCTAAAGCCACCATTGTGAACCACTTTCAGGATCAAATTCCGTAGTAGCCTATACTAAGGTATGAAAGTTTCATCCATCGTTCCCACTACAATAATAGGCATTTGCATTTACCAAATCGACAGAATTACGCTTCATTCGTTCCAAGGTATGGCGCTTTCAATTTTTTCTCATTCATTTTCTCCTTTTTTCGGGTAATCATCTGATCTTGCTTTAATCTTATTGGAGTTTAATTTGCGACTCTATTTCTAGGATAAATTGCTTGAAATGTGAATCAATACATTTGTATTTGGACTCTCTCTTTCTTTCTTAATCATTTGGAAAGTTTATGATTCTATTGAATAATTGAATATTGATATTCTATTTGTCACTAGTTAATTACTCCAATTGATCCTAATGATTTTCTTTGGAGCTCCAATTTTTATTTATTTGGTGATAACTTTTTGTTTCTTTAAATCGTACATTTAATACTTCGAAATGCAAAGAGCGGAAATCGCTATACGGAATAAAGTTCATAGCAATTTGGCATTGTTTTGTGTTATTTAACCAAATGTATTCTATTAAGGTTTTGGACTTAGTTGATTATGCAGAGAGATAAGATATGAGATGTTGAGCTCATTCATTTTCTTAGCTCATTCATTTTCTTAAAGTTCCACTAAATACTTCATCTTAACGATTCTTTGATGAACACTTATACTATATTGTGGTATTTGCTTGTCATTGAGATATGGATGAATTATTGTTTTTCCTATAATGTGGCTTTCTCTAGTGAGATGTGTTGGATTGAAGAGGTTTGCATGAAATTGAACATGGTAGAGTAATAAAATATCATGATTTTTTACTGTAACTAATATAGGGTAGTATTTTGCATGTATTTACTTGGTGGAGCTTGTGATAATTGTTATGTTAGTTGCTGAATCTTCCGTCATGGCACCCTGAAGTTTATCTATTTTTGAAAATGGCACCCTGTCGTTTATGAAATTCTGAAAATGTCACATTGCCGTTTATCTATTTTTGAAAATGAATTGTACTAAGTATCACTTAAAATTACTGTAAATTCTTCATATTTTTTCTTTGATGTAGAAATGGAACATTCATTTGAGTTTATGATTCCTGCTGAAGATAGAATTAAAGGTTGACCTTCACAGGAATGCTCCCTTCAAAAACTTGACTATGTTCGAGAGATGTTAAATGATGTTCACCAAGAAATGCTCATGGAATCTTATCTTGGACAAATATATCAAATGAAGCGTATACCTTTTTTAGTCTAACTAGTCTACTAGCTTGTAATGAGGATGATTGTAACCAAAAAACAAAATGAGATCTAGTTTTCAATTGGTGGTAAGCCAACAAGATTTTCATTATACGAGTTCATATTGATAATGGGGTTGAGAGCTAGTAAAGAGCCTTCATTAGAGCCCCATATTGTAAATAATATTATACACGTGAGGAAACACTTTAAAAAGTGTAAGAAAGGCATAACGGTTTACAATTTGAAGGAAGCTAATGAAAATCGCAAGGTGTGCATGGAAGACACGTACAAGATTAGGCTTGTATATATTTTGGAAACGGTATTACTGTCCAAAAAAAAAAAAAAAATACACATGCATAAATTTAGATCACTTGTCAATAGTTGATAACTTAGAGGCTTAGTTATCATTGGGGAGAAAAGATTTTGTCTGCACAATTGATATATTCATAAGAGACTAGAGGTTCTTGGTATAGTCATACTTGAAAATAATGAGAAATATCCATATTTAGTTTATGGATTTCTACTCATGTTGCAAGTAATGCTTTTAAAATTACAATTTTTTATTTATTCTATTAGATTGTAATATTTTGAATCTTATGCAGATTTGGCCCTATGAAGCCATATACCATCTATCATACGGAGATATGCTGACAATTTAGAGAAGTCTAACCTCCTAAGGATATGTCGGTGGAATTCTTCTGAAATACCTAACTCCAAGGATATTTGTGCAATTCTAAAAAAAACCAAATGTAAGTATATTTTAAATGTAGATTAAAATATATTGTGTACTTTCTTAAAACTAAGTGTACCTATCATTTTTTATTTAGATTGTTGTTCATTGCACACTCAAGCCTACCCTGGAAGAGGCTCCTAAAGCATATTGGATGGAGATTCATCCATTCAATGATGAAGTAGAGAATCCAACAGCTGACATCTTTGTGGATAATGTAAATGGAGCAGATTCGTCCATTCGTATGACTTCCCTAAAAAATCTTGTCAGTCTCCTAATGCCTCTACATCTCGTCGGGATCCATCTTCATTTCATAGGCCCCCACTTCTATAAATGCTCATACATTTCATCGGGGATCATCTACATCATATCCATCTAGAGATGAGTTCCCTCAGAAATTAAGGATGCAATTAGTACATATAGTAGAGACTTTAGATAGAAAAAATGAAAGGCGAATAGATAAGACGTGTTCTTACATAAATTGAAAGTTTGATTGTGTTACATCTTTGTGTATATAAATTGACGAGAATGTATCATTTGTTGTGTGGTGAATTAAGATTTTTAACCTGTCAACACCTTACATACATATCTTTCCTCCTTGTGGTGGATTTATGAATACTGGAGAAGAATATGTTGATGTCAATGAGGATCCAATTCCTGTGGAAGCGGAAAATGATGAGAATGAAGATGGCAATGAGCAAAGACAAACAACAGATAAATTGTTGGTAAATGAACTATTTTCTATAAATGAAAAAAATTTGTTGGCAGATGGCAAAGAACCAAAACAAGTACCTAATGTGAATGAGGATCCAATTCTTGTAGAAGTAGAAAATGAGCAAAGAAAATAACAGACAAGTTGAATAATGATCAAACTCATGTAGAAGAAATAGATACATATAAACCAATGGATACTCAATCACATGGTAATGTAGTAGAGTTTGTCCCTGTAGTGGTAGAAAATGAGTCTAATGACTCAAGTTAGAATGGGTGCACGATGAGAATTAAAAAAAGGTCACTCATTCTTCGATCTCCTTTTACAAATCCAGAGAAGAGGAGGAAGCTTGACAATGTCAACGCATTTGATCCATTTCAGCAGCTAGATTCGGTTAATGCAGATGACTTAGAGAATTGGTTGGTTAATGCACCTGACAAGTAACTATTCTTAGTGTAATTATTTTTGTGAAGTTGCAATGTATGTTCGTAAGTTATTTGTTTCATGTAGTGAACATGTGGAAATGATATTTTTCACGAAGCCAAATTTTTTTTTTGAAGATATTCAGAAGCAACATAGAAGGCTCAGTAGTGATGTAATTTTTTTTGCATTCTATACTTTGTTCCTACTTCATTTCATTCTTAAATAGTTATATACTTGATGAGGGCATGAATGGAGACATTCTACTGTGTTCGCACAAGATTGTGCAATTTTAGATTGTGCTTTTACTAACATGTGCAATAAGAGGTTTGAAGATTTTGAGCTGCATATGGAAAAAAAAAACTGGTACAGGACTTTAAATGGTTGCAAAATATGTCAAGATACATATATGGTAAAAGTCCAGAGAGGATCAAACAATGTGATTCTTGTACGTCGTTGTATATTCCTTGCAATGTTGAAATGAAGCACTTGATTGCACTTAATGTGGACATTGCCGAGCGAACTATATACGTATACGACAATATGAAGAGTTGCACTCGTTTTGGAAAATTGCAAAAAATCATGTGTCCAATTGTGAAGGTGATTCCTAGAATAATGAAAGAAAGTTTATTGTTTGGGAAAGATTATCCAAAGAAACAGTTTCATTGGCGTCGACATGTAGATGTTTCACAATAAAAAAATACATAAATAATCTATATTTAACATTCTTTATATTTTCATTGCATTGATACTACATATGTCATATTTATTATTGCAAATATTTTTGTAGGAGAGATTGTGGAATATACACTATCAAGGTTTTAGAACTTTTGTCGGTAGGATTAGACGTTAAACTTATATCTGATGATATGATTGAATGTTGGAGGAAGAAACTATCTGCTGAAATTTGTGCTATGCATTTCGATCCATAATTGTTTTCTTTGTATATTTTTCAATTTTATGTGGTCAGATGATATAGAACTTAGATGCTAATTTTTTTTAGATGGTAGTGTTTTGTATGATTTAATTGGAAAACAAGTGCATAGATGTTTATTTTGTCTAGTTAGTGTTGGTTTTTGTGATTGATTGCTATGTTTTCCATTGTATAAATGTTTTATTCAAACAGTGAAGCGGTCAGGATTGAAACGGAGTTGCAGTTTTTATGACAGCTCGTATATTTATGCGATGAAAAAATAGATTGTATTATTAACTACTCAAATTCACCTAGTCTGAAAAATGGCAGTTATAAGTTTTTAAAACGACAACATGCCATTTTGGGTCATGAGGTATCTATTTCACTACGAAACAAGTCTTGGAATATCATAGATGACTTATCCGGACTGAATGAGCGAAAATGATGCGAAATGAATACTGAATTAGAAAAATGACAGTCATAAGATTAAAACCTTCATGTACCATTTTAGGTGATGGGTCAATTTCAATGGTAGACGTGCTATGTTTTGTATATCCTAAGCGGCAATCATAGTTGAAAAATAATAACATATTCAATGCCTAAACGTGTAAAATGGCACCCCTACGTGTAAAATGACAACATGCCATTTTGGGTGAAGGGGTATCGATTTCACTTCAAAACTAGTAAGATACTGTTTGAAAAATCATGCATGACTCGTAGAAATTGAATGACTATACATGCTATGTCTTGTGTACCATACTTGTTACTTACATTTTTCTTTTATTGCCAATTGTAGTGTAGTTTCCTGAATTATGGAGTGACTCACTATCTATTCCACAAATGTGTCGATTGCAACGTCCAAATGTAGTTAAAACTTTCATTCCTAAACTTTCACATGGTTACGGGCGTGAATGAACAGAAATGAATACTAAATGAGTAGAAACGTCAACCATACGTTTAAAATGACAAGATGCCCTTTTGGGTTACGGGGTATCGATTTCACTCCGAAATTACTAAAACATTGTTTAAAACATTATGCATGACTCGTATACATTGAATGAATACACATGCTATGTTTTGGATATCATACTTGTTACTTAAGTTTTTCTTTTATTGCCAAGTATAGTGTAGTTTCCAATCAAATTATGGAGTGACTCACAATCGATTCAACAAATGTGTTGACTGCAACATCGAAATGTAGTTAAACTTTCATTCCTGAACTTTTACGTGGTTATGAGTGTGAATGAACCGAAACAAACATTAAATGAGTAGCAACGTCAGTCATACGTTTAAAACGATCAGATGCCATTTTGGGTCATGGGGGTACTGATTTCACTCCGAAACTAGTACAATAGTGGTTGAAACATCTTGCATGACCCGTACAGATTGAATGATTACACGTGCTATGTTTTGGATACCATATTTTGTACTTATGTTTTTCTTTTATTGCCAAGTATAGTGTAGTCTCAAATCGGATTATGGAATGACTCACTATCGATTCAACAAATGTGTCGACTGCAATGTCGAAATGTAGTTAAAACTTTCATTCCTACACTTTCACGTGATTACGAGCGTAAATGAACCGAAATGAACAAATGTGACCGAAACATTATGTTCGCCAATTAACATTCATACAACCATAACAAACATGAATGAACATAAATGAACACAAAATGAGTACAAACGTCAGCTATACATTTAAGATGACCATACGCCATTTTCGTCTGAACAAATAGTGCTGCGTCATAGTTTCTGATATTTGACCGAAACAGCTATCAAAATTTATCAAAAAAACCATCACAATGTAAAGATTAAATCGACGAATTAACATTCATCCATAACAATTTATCAAAAATATTACAATCTATCAAAATCCATCATAATTTATCCACAATTTCAAGATTAAGATCGACAAAAAACTGTCTACTGGTCTAGAGCATTTTTGCAAGTTAGGCGATTATGGCCCTTCTAACCACACCTACTACATTTACGAGTCTTTTTTCCCTCCCATATTGATGGAATCTGATGATTTTTTGGGCGCCCCACTTTGTCATTGATTCAAAATGGGTGGTAACAACTTAGTTTGATTGGAAATTTCCAGGTTAGCCTAATTTGCCACTGGATATATACATTCAACATATGCTTAATTCCAACTAGTACTATTATAATAAGGCGAGCACAAATTGTAATAAGATATTCCCCTAAACTTCACTATAGCAAGAGCATGTTTGCAAGGAAGCTTTTCCAAATCAAATTCCTACAAGTAAGGTTCTTGCCTCCAAGTGAACAATACACATTTCATTTTCAACACTCACATGTAACTCGTACACATTTATTGGTACCACTATCAACCCCTTTGCATCATCATACTTTGTACGCATTTTATCCTCAATAGGTGGGGTTAGAGTAGATGTACATTTTCAGCCTCAATGTGTCTTTCATAAAACCATGTACGTAAAGTCTTTCTGATTTGCTCAACCATAACAAGTACAGGAAACTCACGAGCATTCTTGAATAACGAGTTCAATGATTCTGCATTGTTAGTTGTCATAGTATTGTAATGAATTCCTTTGAAATGTGCTCGAGACAAAAATTCATACCCAACTTTCTTTTCTAGGCATTCTCCAACTACCGAACTTTTATGATATGGATTTGCCGTTGATTTTTCAAAATTAATCAAACTACACTCCTTTGTTGTTGCCATGAACAATGGCAAAATATTAGGCATATGATAATTGGACTTTATGTTTAGTTGTAGATGCCACATGTAACATTCATGATGTGCATTAGGATAATCAATCTCTATAGCTTTATGAATGCTATTATTACAATCAAAAATAAAAACAAGCCCTTCCAACATACATGTTACGTGCAACAACTTATTGAAGAGCCAAGTCCATGATCGTCACTTTTGGAATACGTACCTTGAAATTTAGATTTGAGAAATGTTCCATCACAGAAATGACCCGTCTCATTGATGAATGAAAATCATGTACGCTTGGTTTTAAGGCCATGAAAAAGTATTTGAAACGATTCTCATTATCAACCTCAATGAACGTCATTGTACTGGGACTATTCTTCTTCACAATATTGCAATATTTGGCCAATCTATCATAACCAAGATCAAGTGAACCCCTTAATAGCTCTAAAGCACATTCTCTAACCATCCATGCCTTATAATAATTTATATTTATGCCAAACTCCCGACGAATATCATTTTGAATGTTCGAAGGTTTGTATATAATGTTGGAATCCTCAAACTTCGACATGATGTGTTTTCCAATCATCCAACAACTAGCTTGTCTAAGATAAGGCGAACATCCAATGAAAAATTATGGTAACACAAATACTTTTGAATCTCATATTCATAACTTTCCTTCAACCATGTTGTCCGAAAAACCATTTTGCAAATTTTCTCAACACAAACTACTACATATATACTCTTATTTGACTTAGTGACCTTAAAGTCAAAAAAGTTTCTTAAAGCAAGCATTTGCAGTGAAGCCTAGAGATCCTTCTTGTTGTGAAAAATTTGGCTAACGTGTAAATCATCGGCGTTAGGAATCTTAACTGATGTTCCACAATAATTTGGATAAACAACTTGTGAAATGCTACATCTACATTTATCACATGAGAATCATCTTCGTGGTTTTTATGCACTATTTCCACCCATCCCAATAATCATCACTTGTAAAGTTCGCACAATCATTTTCACAATTTTTATTAAATGGAGACAACGGTAGCATATAATTGTCACCGTACTTATCTTTTTGCATATCTTCCACATTATCTACAACAACTTTAGAATTGTATTCATGATTCTTCTAAATATTTACCATATCAAGCTCTATGTCTATCAACATAACCCTTTTCCACTAGGGTTACACAAATTGGAACTTGATCATGCACAGAGAGAAACTAAATAACATCCATAACGCAATTAATATTCATTAGCGGAACTAATAATTTTTCCATGCCAAGTATGAGAAATTTCATCTCAATGGCATACATAATAGAATCAACCTTAACCCTTTTTTGACTTCTTCAAACAACTCCATATATGAAATATTTTTTAACACGAAAATATTTGTTGCAGTGTCTTGATTGATAACCCAAGAATAACTAACCAAGAGGGGGGTAAATTGGTTTTTGAAACCTTTTCGACTCTTTGTCTCAAAGCTATACAATACACAAGATATAATTTCAAAGTATGATACTAGAATTAAATATCAAAGTTTAATAACTTAATTCAAGTATGAATAAAGCACAATATCAAAGGTAATGTAAAGTAAAGTGCGATAATGTAAA